>VYZV01030991.1:0-38019 GCA_013401275.1 Pandion haliaetus | reverse complement strand
GCACGTATTCTGGCCCACTGGTAACTTAGAAAGTTATTGAGACAGGTTCTGCTCTTGTGCTTGCAGCAATAGGTACCTGTGGACATCTGAGGATGATGGGGTTGTCCTTTCTAGGGGCTGCTATGGATACTTATGGTCATAGATTTGCAGCATCCCCTCCTAGCCACTGAATATGAGGGCCGGATCCTTTCCCATTGGAGAATGTTTATTCTTTGTGTTTCCTTTGGCCTCAGTTGCAGCCCTGGCTTCTTCCTGGGCTTGGCTTGCATGCACACAAGCTCCACTTCTGCTCACCTGTGGAGCTAGAGTTCCACTGTCCAGATGATTTCTTCCTCTATCCTTCCCACCCACACATGCACCCTGACCTTTCTTCCCACCCATTTCCAGTGAGTGAAAGCATTCAGTTTCCCTACATACATCCAGTCTTAACCTAGCTCTTCAGGGACTTGAGGCTGGCATTACAGCAAGTGCCGAGTATGCAGAGTGCACAGGGGTCTGAAATGAGTGACCCTTTAGTATGCAGTGCAAGACACAGATCTGCCAGCTTCCATTTAGTTCTTTGGGCTTAGACTTCCCAAAAGGGCTTCCTTTGCAGGTTACAGCATGCCCTGCGAATTGTTAAGACTTTCAGTTCTGGATCTAACTGGCGGTTTAATTAATTTTCTTCTCCTTCCTGCTAGGGAAAGGTTTTCTACACCCACGCTTTATGAATTTCCCCACCCAAGTAATCACTGTCTTTTTAAAGGCTGGTAGCAACACCTTGCTTTATCCCAAGTGGGGTAATTTTCTAGCAACTGTTTCCTGCAGGGGAAAGGGAAGATCAAGTTAGCATGTCATGTAGGACATCGGATTGCAGTCTGAAACTGAGAGAACTTAAACTTTTTAAGCTGAAGTATGGTGTTGACATGAAAAAAGGGTAGGCACTGGCTAGGGTGACTGGCTGGGAACAGCAAGTGGTGCTAAACCCTCTCTGGAGGGGCCTCCCAGCCTGAGCAACATGGGTGCTGTTTTTTAAGGCACTTTAACTTAAAGATACCTGTACAGGCAGTGTTGCCTAGTATGGGATCTTGCAACAGGAGCTGGCTTGTGACATCTTTTCATGTCAGGATTTCTAACTTCTCCCACCATCAGCCAAGCTAAAAGGCTTTCATGTGTTGGGTCATAAAGGTTTAACACCCTGTGTGTGGCTGGGAGGTGAGGCTGGTTTTGTGAGTGTGTGACCAGGCTCCTATGGACAAACAGGAGTGCTGTGCCTGCTGTGTTTCTCCAGGAAAATTTAGATATTAGAGAAAATTGACGTATTTTTTCAGACTTTGTTAATCATTTCCAATGGGTGCAGGGGGCTGGTTTTTACCCTTGTCCTTCCAGAACATTTGGCAATGCAGCTTAAGTGCTGTGTTTCTTTTTTCACACTGGCCCCAGCAGTCCCTGGGATCAGTGGGAATCTCTCTGCTTCCTCTTGAGACTGAGCTGCTTTTCTCTGTCCTGTGTGTTGTGGGGAGGTGTCTGGTGCAGCCCAGCCATCCACCTGAACATCGCAAACTAAGTGAAAGATTTCGCTCTCCCCTTGCCCTACATTTTGACTGTGTGGCTTGATGACATCTAGCAGGGCCCTTCGCCCTCTCTGGTACGTGTGCCAAGGTTGGCAGTACCAGGTTTTGAACAAGAAAATCTCAGCAGTTCTTCAGTTTCTCAGCTTTTGGCAAATGTTTCACCAGATGCTTAGCTTTGCCTTGATTTCCCCACAGAAGAGAAATTGAGAACTTCCTCCCCGTGAAAAGATACTTTGTCTTTCTGGGGTATGCCCTGTTACATCACCTATCAAAAATCTGTCCAAGAGTGTCTTCTGATATTGTCCCTCCTTTTAGTTCAGATCTGTTCTCACGCTGCAGGCAAAGCACTGGGAATGTGGAGACTGAGGCAATGTTTTCAAAGCCTGGAGACTGCGAAAACCTATTTTGAGCTATAACAGATGCTACTGGGCATATGGAACAGCTGAGGGGACTTGCACCAGGACTATAAATGTTCTGCAGATCTTTATGTCCCTGACTCAGTGGGTGGGTTTCCTATGGGAACTGGAAACTGGGAAGGGGAGAAGTGGATATGAATGCAAATCACTAATGTTCATGATTCTCCTGTGGAAAATTTGCCACAGGCAAAGGGGAATAGCATATCTTTGGTGGGATAGGTCTCATGGTGTCCAAAAAGTGGCCTAAAAACCAGCCCTGATGTAGGAAGAGGGTCACATTGATCTGTGGCTAACTTGAGACTGGAGCTTTTACAGCTCTATATAAATTTGAGAATCCCAGGGCAGCATGTAAACTTTTTGTTGGTATATTTGCTATCTGCAATACTTTTGTACTAAAGTAGTTTTGGACTCCGTGAAAACAGTATGGTCAATGGTTCTCCAAAAGTAATCCAACAGTCCCTTGTTTCTCACGTTGCCTTTGTCTCCTGCCTTCCTCTTCCTTCCCTACTGCTGCCTAGCAGTCAGGTTGCACTATTTCACACTTCACTTCCCAGCAAACCTTTTGTTCCCCTGCAAACTTTCCCAAATTCCAAAGCAGCCCTTCTGCTGGCACCGCTGTCCCTTCGCACTAATGACCACTGCGTGAGCAATGGTAATTGCTATTACCTGCAGGGGCTTTTCTTGTTCCTCCCATCTCTACTGGTCCCAGCTCATAACTGGGTTCTACATGACTGTTCTCTCTCCTCCTCCCAGCACTCTTCCAGCAGAGGTGCTGAGTGATGCACATATACACACAGACTTTATGCACTATTTTGAGTGCAGATACATTGATCACAGACCGCATGAAGCACAAGGAGCTGGAGAAAGATTAGCTTGCCTGCATGGCATGGGGCCTTTCTCTTCCTGCTCCAATATGACTGGCTCAGCTGGCAGTCAAGCTGGGCTCTGTTGGCTACAAGTGAACTGTCTTCCTCCCACCCCCAAGTCCAGTGTAGGGAGTTTTCTTTGCCCAGTTCACTGTTGGCTTGATGGCAAAATGTCAGAGCATTACTTGTCCTCCCCTCCCCGCTTCCTAAGAGAGAGGAGACAGTTTCTTCTCTGGTGCCTCATGCCACAGTGTGTTCATTAAGTAAATGATTGCACAGGTTTAATCCCAGACACGTGTTCCTAGCCTGCCAGAGTGGTGACACTGTCTGTCCCAACACATGGTGATCCCTGCTCCCACTGTTGCTCTACAATGCAACAATTCCCTAAGACTAGCTCTGCAATGTTAGCGATGCATCGTATCCCATGTACCCAGCTGACTCATCAGGCTGCAAGGTATGTATGGAGCACTGCAGTGTGTGTAGCTTTCTGCAGGTTTGCACTGCAGGCTTGCTGGCTGCTGAACCAAGAAACTCTCAGTTTACCCCCTGCTCTGTTTTCGTCAACTCTTGTTCAGCCCCATCACCTATCTACCCGGTGGCTGTCCAGTTTTTCCTGCCTGCAGTCTGTCTGTGCAATTGTCCCTGTGATTTAACTGAGTACTCAGCAGGGCTGTACGGCATTACACAGTCACACTGCCCTCTGTAAACCCTTGCTTGCTCCTGTGTCTCTGTTTCTGTGCATATGTTTTATACTGTCATGGTTTAACCCCAGCCAGCAACTAAGGATCATGCAGCTGCTCTCTCACTTCCCGCACACACACAGTGGGATGGGGGAGAGAACTGGAAAAAAAAGTAAAACTCGTGGCTTGAGATAAAGACAGTTTAATAGGACAGAAAGGAAGGAAATAACAATAATAATAAAATGACAATAATAATAATAAAAGAATTGGAACATACAAAACAAGTGATGCACAATGCAGTTGCTCACCATTGACGACCGATGCCCAGTTAGTTCCCGAGCAGTGATCCGCTCCCCCCAGCCAACTCCCCCCAGTTTATATACTGGACATGACATCCCGTGGTATGGAATACCCCTCTGGCCAGTTTGGGCTGGCTGCCCTGGCTGTGTCCCCTCCCAACTTCTTGTGCCCCTCCAGCCTTCTTGCTGGCTGAGCATGAGAAGCTGAAAAGTCCTTGACGTGGTATAAACACTACTTAGCAACAACTGAAAACATCAGTGTGTTATCAACATTCTTCTCATACTAAATCCAAAACATAGCACTATACCAGCTACTAGAAAGAAAATTAACTCTATCCCAGCTGAAATCAGGACATATATACAGTTATCATCAAAGCAGGAGGAACAGCCGTTGGATTATTTAAGTTTATTTCTTCTCTGTTCTGTTGCTTGATTTTAATGGACCTTAACAAGGGCATGCTGTTTGCATCTCAGAACTATGTCTGGTGATGGTGTGCAAATCGGGCCTGTACGTAGCCCACACCCCAGACTCATCATAGCATTTCAGTTGGTAATTCACCCCAGACTGACTTCTCCCTAAAGAGGATTTTCACGTACTATGGGGAACGCCCTGGCCTGGGGGGTTTCCAATAAATTTTTTGCTGTATGTTGTAGAAAAGAAGGCTCTAGGAATGGGAGTGGTGTACTTTGACCTCTTTCTTTCTCATAGTATGCCTCTTTAGGTTTACCAACTAACCTTTCATACCATGGCCCTGGGGTGAGCAAGACTTGAAGTGTTGGCCGCAGGTGGAGGCTGGCGTTGATGGAAGAAGGTGTGCTCTGAATGCCATCCCTGACCCGTGAGCAGCATTGGTATGGGAGAGATTGGGGAAGAAGGCATCGAGAACAAGAGATGGACCTAAAAAGGAGCAAGAGGCTGAGGGGCTGTGAGAGGAGGAAGAGGAGACAGGGTGAACCCTTGATAGAAGAAGAAAGAAAACTAAGGCAGGGCAGATTTCTTGGAAGGGGAGATAAGGGGCTATAGGCTGCCACCCAACTACTGCATTCATATCAGAGAGCCACAGTCCTCACCCTAATTCTCTGCTGGAGCTTCAGCCAGCACAGATAGGGTCCTGCATCCCTTGCACATCAGAGTGCAGGGCAGAGCTCTCAGATTTGCCATGGTTTGACTTGGAGCCAGAGGTAGGAGGGCAACAGTCCCACAGCCCAAAACTGTGTTGCACCTTGTGATACTTCAGCTCAGGTCAGCGTTAGTCTGAGCATCTTTGATGCACACCACTGCTCAGTGAAGACTGGTCCAAGGGCTGGGCACTAATTTGGGCCAAAGTCTGCTCCTTACAGGTAGGCAAAAATCATTTTTCATCTTCTCCCTGTTCTTGGTCACTCTTGTGCTGGCCTGCTTCTGGTATAAATTCAATGAGATCCAGAGTTATTTGAATTTACACCCTGCAGCAGCTGAATTGTTCCTGTGCTTAAATTAGCTGGAGGTCAGTGATCTTGAAACCTTTATCCATGTTACCCTCTCTTCCCCTCCTCCCCTTTGCACACCTCCATGGAAGGAGCAAAGTACACACTTATACTGTCTCTGTGAAGGAAATCCTGGGTTATCTGGGGGAAGGGTGACGCTGCCTTTACATCCTGTAATGATAAAAGGAAGTAAGTTGTAAGTAAAAGAAGAGGGAAGGACGAGAAGAAAAGGAACGTAGGAGCAAAACATAATGTTTCTTTTTATCTACCTGCTTCCCCCTATAAAACCGCACCTCAAAAGACACAAGGATCCAGGTGCAAGAACAATAAAGTGTCTGCAAGGCACCACGGTGTCTCTGCAGTGCTGCATTGCCCTGGCAAGGAACAGCCAGAAAGTTGCTTAGGTGAAGGAAGGCATTGGGCCACATTCGGGTGAAACATCAGCCTTTCCTTTCCATTCCTAATATGCTCGAACTGCTGACAAGCGCAGCTGTGCTTAAGAGGGAGTGGGAAAAGCAGAGCCACTGGAGAGGGAGCTCGTTCAGGTTGTGGCCATGCCAAGGAGTGCATCTGAACAGGGTCCCATGGGGCATGAGTTGCTGAGCTCCAGGCTCAGCCTGGCAGGAGCGAGTGGCAGAGGCAGGACTAGATTTGGTACAGCAGGATTGGTACATCGGCCTCAGCGGGTGATATGTGCCTGGGGCAGAGGTAAAACTCCACACAGAGCTAAGTTAAAATCTGAGCTTTCTGTTGCCCAGACACAATCGGGCATGGCAGGAGCACAAGGGAAGGATGCAAGGGGTCTCTGTCTGGCATGGTTTGTGCTGGTAGGGCAGCACAGGGGGTAAGTTTGTTGAGTCAGCAACTCTGCCAAGCTGGAAGAAAAATTATTCCTGCCCTCTGCCAGCACTTCATGCAAATCCAGGATACAGTTCCCAGAAGTGTCCCTACATATGTTAGCAAGAAGGCAACTGTCTGCACATTTTGCAGTAAGAGCAGTGTGGCAACTGATGCAGCACTGAGCTGTGAGCCTGGGGTGATGGATCTCCTGAAGGGAAAGCTGTGGAGTACAGTTCTGACAGGCTTTATCTGCTGACTGCCAGGGAGCAGGTTGTTCTTCCTGACTCCAAGAAAGCTTGCAGGCAAGACCCAGGACTGGAAGCAGGCAGACTACCAGCCACAGGGATGGGGTCATGTAGTACAGTGCAGCCCCCTTCATTACAGCGTTCTCATTGCAGGGACAGCGGGCTGGGAAAACTACAGTTCCCAGCACCCTTTTGTGCATGTCCCTGCAAACTACAGTTCCCAGAACCTTTTAATGAGCCAGGGAGGATATCTATGGGAATAAATGCTAACGATTTTTGCATAACACCCTGCATCTCCGAAATGCTGGCTGGCCTTTGGTTAATGAAAACGGGAACAGGGAAAAGCCAGGGAGCATCAGCGCTGTAGAGCTGTAGTTTTACCCACCCCTAAAAGCCACAGTGATATCCTCCAGCACAGAGCATCCTTCCTCCCATCAGGATTCCCTTGGTGGTCACAGGGAGGACCCTGGCCCTCAGGAAACACGGCTGCTGCAGCGGGAGAGGCAGATAAACTACAGATCCCGGCATTCTCTGTCAGGAAGCACCTGCAGCAGTTCCTGCACGCTGGGAGGGGGGGTGAGGATGAGGATGAGGATGGAGAGCAGGGAGGAGATGCAGGGTGCCATGGGGCTATGCTGCACCTGGGACATCCCATCACCCGCTGGCACCCAGGCCAAGTGGGTAAGGCTCAATGTGGGGGGCACTGTCTTCCTCACCACCAGGCAGACCTTGTGTCGGGAGCAGAAGTCTTTCCTGTGTCGCTTGTGCCAGGGCGAGGAGCTGCAGTCGGACCGGGTAAGGCAGCTGGGTTGCCTCCCGTACCATGCCCCACTGAGGATGGGGAGGGCTGGAGTGATGCAGGGATGGAGCCATACCCTGACAGCTGCAGGACTAACTGAGTGAATAATGCATGCTCTTTCTCCCCTGTCTGCCGGGAAGAATTTCCCCTTGCCAGATCCCACCTGGCTGTGTTGTAGCCTGGCACCTGTCTGCCTGAGCTGGGGAAAAGAGATGCCATCTCCCCTCCACCCCTGCTCTCCCCACATCCCCTGGGTCTACCTCCCAGCTGCATCTGCCTGACTCAACCTTGTCCCCTCTAAGGGGGCTCTCTGTCCTCTCACACTGGGCCTGTACGCACGGTTGCAGAAGGAGAATGAGGCCTATTTTTTTGGCTTGCTCAGCTGGGTTGGTCCATGCTGAGGTGGGCACCCTGAGCATACCAATACAGGAGTTAAAATCCAAGCTGGGCTGACTTGGCTAGGGACTCTCAGGGGCCCATGGTTTCCAAGGAGTCTTAGAAATAGTGGACATTTTTGCTTAGGTTTGTATTTTCTTACAGTCTGGAGCATTTGAGGGTTAGTTACAAGTTTCCCATGGGGATTTTCTCCTCGTGGTCTATCTCTGTTGCTAGGATGAGACTGGTGCATACCTAATAGACCGGGACCCCACTTACTTTGGACCCATCCTGAATTTCCTCCGTCATGGGAAGCTGGTCCTGGATAAAGATATGGCTGAAGAGGGTGAGTGTTGGAGAGCTCAGAAACTTTGCACTTAACATTGCTGCTGTAGCCAGGACATAGTAGGACTTGTTGTTGACCTTGTCTCTCATTCTCCTTCTAGAAGTTGATGTGGGGGGATTTGAAAGGGCTATCCCTGCAGGTTTTGGAAAGCATACTGATTTTTCCTTTACTGAAGGGGTTCAGAGTAGGTGAGGAAGGCATCCTACAGGTCTTGTGGCTTCACAACTGTTCGTTCAGCAGAGATGTCACCAAGACAGAAGTAGGCAAGATCTCTTAGCCTCAATAAACCGTTTTTCACTTGTTCCTGATCCACTTTTAACTAAGCTCTGTGACTGAGTTTTCTGTTAATGACTGAGTGTTTCTATGTAGGAATGAAAACCCAGAAGACCAAACAAAACCAAGCTCATCTCTTCTACTGACTAATAAAGACCATCATAAATCAGTGATATGCAATGTATACTACTAGTGCTCTGATGGGTTGTGGACTGCAGCAATTCCAGTGGAGCAAGCCAGACAAAATAATCCCTCATTTGAGGTTGACAGGGTGTCCAACAGGATAACTCAGTAACATCATGGTGTTACCAGCCAGCAGTCCCCAACGTCTCGTTATTTTTTGGATGCTAGAGTCTAACAAGGAGCCAATTCCAAGGACAGGCTGTGCTGTCCAGCCCTTGCCAAGCACAATTTCTGCATGTTCATTAGTCTTCTTGCCTCTCTCTCTTACATATTTTTACCTAATGCAAGGAAAGTTTTCTTCAGAATCATGAGTTACAATTCCAAAAATATATCCAAGTAATGGTACAGAATTGCAATAAACACAATTCTGAGGCGTTTCCTACTTGACATTTCTTGTGATCCTGAGGTCAGACAGAGTTCATCCACAGGTTTTAACATCAAATCTGAAGCATAAGCAGGAGTCCCATTCATAGCTTAACATTGCCTTTTTTTTCCTGCTGCAGACACTCAAGCTGGCATAAAACTAACCCTTTAGATGATTCACAGCTGAGTGAGGGACTTGGAAGAGGTCTGAGTGTGTCAGGTAGTGAAGGATCAATCTCCCCACCTGCATTGTCTAGGTGCTGCCCTGGGGACATGTGAGTGTTGGCTCCTAGCCACCTTTACCTCACCGACCCTTTGGGAACCCACCTCCCTTTCCCTGAGGGCCTGATAGCAAACAGGTGAGTCTCAGGAGAGGTGATGGATGCAGACACCATAGAGAAAAAATGCCAAACACTTCTCCATTTACCTGTTTTGAGGTGAAGCACAGGGGAGAGAGCCAAAGATCTTCTGAAGTCATATGGGGCTGCAAGGTGGGTGCAACTCCAAGTGGACCAGGAGGAAAGTTGGGATTTTCCAGGGTTTTCTAGTGACAAGGTTAGAACAAGTTGTGGTTCTCTGTCTTAAGTAGAGGGCCTGAACAAGATGATAACTAGTGCTCATTGACAGAGGCGGGAGCCTACATTTATTCTCCTTGGCCAGTTACCTGGGAAAGGTATTAGCAGTCCTCAGCACAAGCCTTCACTGGCAGTGCCTGTTTCTGTAGTAGCAGGCAGTGTAAGGAAACTGGGGTGAGCTTTAGAAAGGCAATGCTGAGAACCAGGGTTCAATTCTCTGCAGTAAGAGTTTCAAGCAACAGAAAGTTGTTAAAAAGTGAGGCTGTAGTGTAATTTCTCCCTATGGAATTTGGGAAGTTCAGAATTTATCTTTTGCAAGCCAAAACCAAAGATGGGCTGTTAACTTTCTGTCTTTGTGGTCGTTCTGTCTTTCTTTCTCAGGGGTCCTAGAAGAAGCCGAGTTCTATAACATCGGTCCTTTAATCCGAATAATCAAGGATCGACTGGAGGAGAAGGACTACACAGTAACTCAGGTATGGAGAGAAATGGCAAGGAAAGATAGAGTGGGGTGGGTGAAGGAGGGAATGTGGAAAGGGAGAGGTGAGTCTAGGGAGAGCAGACTTGGGAGAAGCAGCAAGGAATGGAAAGAAGCAACTAATCAAGTTTATGTGCTAATGTCTACATAGCAAAATCTTGCAGGGGACAGGCTACTGCCAATTTAGTTACAATAAACAAGTTACAGGCTTGTTTTGCATCCCCAGAAGTAATGCTAGATGTAGCCCCTGAAACCAAATCAGCTCCTCTAGCTTTTGGAAGAAGGCAGCTGGTTGCTCTGGGGTATGGAAGAATGTTTGGGAGAAGAGTGAAGATGTCGTGGGGAGGAGGGCTCTGGTGTGGGGAGTCCTGGGGCTGTAATCACAAGGAAGAGCATGGGGATACCTGTAAAGAAACCTGGAAGGAATAGGTGAAGAGGTGTCTGTGGAAGAGTTAAATGCAGACAGTGAGGCACAAGGGATCAATCCTGTGGCACAATCACACCTTGTCTTGGCAATAACCTTTTAAAACCTGTCTTCTGGGAGTGTTGGCTGATAATCTCACCTTTTGTCAAGTCTGCCTCAGGTTGTAAGCCTCCAGCAACACAGTTACTTTGTGCTGGCAAAACCCCATCAGCATTTGTGGCATTTGCACAAATGACTTTGTGACAACAAATGCAAACTCCCCATTGAAAGAGCCCAATATCTTCTGGGGACAATGCAGGTAGCGCTCAGCTCAGTCTTTCCACTCCAGAAGAGATACTGTTGTGCTTGCTCCCCACGAAAGCATGGTAGAAAGCTGGGTTGTGGTCTTCACTCCCCTTTAACCTGGGACATGGGGAAAAGGACAGGTCTGTCAAGGAGGGGTACTACCACTTCATTCTGCAGGAGGGTGACAGCCTTTAGCATCTGACTGTTGTCAACATGCTGTGCAATTTTGCTGTCAGGTGCCTCCTAAGCATGTCTACCGTGTGCTACAGTGCCAGGAAGAGGAGCTCACTCAGATGGTTTCCACTATGTCGGATGGATGGCGCTTTGAGCAGGTATGGGGAAGGCAGAGGAGGGTGGGAAGGAGTTGTCTTTTGCGGAAAAGATCATTGATATCATACAGTCCCCAGGCAAGGCACCTTCCCTCTCTGAGAGTACTGGGTCATCACTGATGGTGTTATCACACTGGCTCTCTTGCCTCTTCTCAAGAGGTTTAGAAGACACTGTCTGAAGTTAAGCTGTTTTGCATCCTGGCTGACTCCTCTCCTGGTTCTCAGTGGTGCCTCCTCAGCTTGAAACCTTTCTGTCAGGGGTATGGATTGGACTCCATGCTGCATGGTGGGGCCTTCTGCCTTGCTCCCCAGCTGGAGTGGATGTTTGCAGCGACATGTGCTTGTGAGTCTTGCTCTTGTCTTTTCTAGCTTGTGAACATTGGCTCATCCTATAACTATGGGAATGAGGATCAGACAGAGTTCCTGTGCGTGGTCTCCAAAGAGCTGTACAACTCTCCCAATGGCCTGAGCTCTGAGCCCAGCCACAAAGCCAAGGTTAGACCAACTTTGCTATGGCCCTACTCCCATTGCCTATGAGATCCTTCACTCTTGTTTGCTCTTTCTTTCTTTCCTCTCTCCACTGTGACTGTGGGGCACCTCAGTGGCGAAATACAGGGGCTTGTCCTGGTGTTCAGCACCGTGGCATACACCCATTGCCCAAAAGGAGGCGTGCGTGTGTTGAGAGTGGTGGTGTCCGGCTCTGTGTGGCAAATGGCTTTAGCAAGTGTCCCTGGCACTTCTCATGCTACTCTAACATCCTCCTCATGCCTCCTCATGACCATACTGTGTGCATCACTCTGCCTCTAGGGTGTGATTTCCCTGAAGGTTTTGCAGCGTTCTCTTTCCTTTTGCTGAGTCCCAGCCTAAGGGGCAGGAGATCACCTGCTCCCCTTTTGAGGGAAGGACAGAAATGCGCGGCAGTGCATGACATCCTGTAGACACGTAGGATACAGGAAGGAGCACTAGCAACTGATGGCAGTTGTTGGGCAGTGGGATCACAGCAATTGTAAGTGGATTAGATAGCCCTGGTCGTGCTGCTGTGGAGGAAGACAAGTCCATTTGCTCCCTGACCCAGAGCCGTCTTGGCCATGGGGAAAGGTCCCTTTTTATTCCAGTGTCATGACTATTGCTTTATTCCTTTGTGTGTCAGAAAGAACTGCTGTGGCTCATCTTGCAAGTATCTCCACTGTTTCTTCCCTTTGTCCTGCATGCTGGGCCACAGAGCACAGAGGAGGACCTGGAAGAGGAAGAGCAGGAGGTGGAGGAGGAGGCAGAGGCAGAAGCAGAAGCAGAGGAGAAAGGTGCAGCAAATCCTTGAGGAAAATGATAGAAATAACCCCCCAAGCATAGACCCGTCCACCTTTCTGGTGAGAGCTTACAGCTAGCTGCAGGGAAGGAGTAGGGCAGATATGGGGTTTGGGGGCAGTCCTCTCCAGAAGCAGGAGTCTCTCTGGAGATAAAACTGACAGGGGAGAGCTGTTACCGTGGCTGCTGCTTTGTATTTGAAACTGTTTGGTTTATTTATGGTTATATTTTTATTTGCAGACTGTCTATCTTTTCGGGATTGCTCT
Organism: Pandion haliaetus; assembly: GCA_013401275.1. Taxonomy (NCBI): domain Eukaryota; kingdom Metazoa; phylum Chordata; class Aves; order Accipitriformes; family Pandionidae; genus Pandion; species Pandion haliaetus. The sequence continues at coordinate 25,655 of VYZV01030991.1, read as the reverse complement.
AAAGTTTCTTCCTCCGGACCCTCCCTCCTGCTCCCCTCTGTGTCCATCCCAGCACTGTCACCTACCTCCCACCCTGCCCCACTCCCCAGCTTCCAGCATCCTTCCCTCTGCTGTCTTTCAACCCCCAGAGCTCAGAGTGGTCCCTGCCGGGGCACCTATCTCTCTCTGCTCCTCACTTTTCCTCCTCTGCAGGTATGTTACCTGTCTGCACTCTCAGCTCCTGCCAGCCTGAGCTCTGCATGAGTGACTCACTTCCCTCTTGTGGGTATGGCCCTGGTTTGTAGAGCTTGGGGAGGGGAAGGAGGGAGGGGAGGTTGACTCATCCCTACAGCAGCTTTTCCAATTCTCATCCTATGTGTGCCTTTACCTGCCAAGCAGGCCCTACGGCTCCATACCAGAGGCTCTGGCAGCAGAAAGGAGAGCACAGCTGGGAGAAATGAAGAGGGGTGGAAATGAATGCAAAGCAGGCAGGGGTGGCACGGGGAAGCGGGGGAAGTCTGCCATGTAGCTGCCTGACATGCATGCCAGATCGCTTCTCCATACTGCTGTCCGCAGCTCCTTTGCCTGCCAGCCTGCCAGCAGTTTGCAGATGGCAGCCTATTATTTTCCCCTCCCTGCTCTCACTTCCCTGGGCTTTTCCCCCACCACCTCTGCCAGGGTGAGAGCGCAGTGGGAAAGGGTGGCGAAGGCAGAGCTAAAGTGGTGGGTCCCGGCTCCAGATGTTCTCGCAGCTGTGTGCGAGATGAGCCTCTGTGCTCTGCCTGCTGCCCAGGGAGGCTGCCTGGCTGGCGTGCATGGGGCTGAGTACAGAAAGCTTTAGAAGGAGGATTCCTCTCTCATACTGAAAACGGTGGGGCTCTTGTTAAACCGGAGGTGCTCAGTGCCACTCTCTGTCCTGGTGGAGGGCTCTTGTTAGCTGGCTGACGTTTCTCTCTCCCTCTGTTCGAGAGCCTCCTTGTCCATGGTTGTGGGACCTGAGTGTTATTCTCTTAAAAGTCAGTGTATGTTAATCACAGACTTTTCCTTCCTTTTTCTCTGTTCTCCCACCCTCACTCCTCATCTCTTTTCTTTTTCTTCAGTTCTTATTTCCTCTGTCATTTCCCTTTTCCTGTTTCTCACTCTCCCCTCCATGCTCAGTCGCTTTTTATTCCTGACGTTGATTTGCTTTCTCTCCTTCTCTCTCCTTCTCTAGCTGTTGCAAGCCAGAGGTCTGAGGATGTGAACCCGAGACTCCACTCCAGCCTTTTCATTTCTTGTTTATATCTTTATTTTTGTACTGCATTGTACGGCAGCCCCTTGCCTCACATTAACACCGCTCAGCTCCCTTCACTCTTCACGTGCAGCCATTCTTTTTTACAAACTCACCTGGGAGGCCTGAACCTCCGGCCCTGGAGAAGGGTAGATGATCCATGGAGCCCCTGGGCTGCTCTAGGGGCTGGAGCCCATGGCCCCCTCCCATGCCTAGCAGGCTGGCTTTCCTTAATGTCACAGTGGCCCCTGCTGGGGAGATCAGTGATCAGCCACTGCAGCCTGTGGTCTCTTCTGAACACCCCGGATGCGACTGGGGCCCCGAAGTGGTGGCAGCTGAGGAAGGACCAGTCCTTGTCCTTTTGCTGTTGCAGTGAGCTGGTCTGAGCTTGTGGCCAGAGGGCAAGTGCAGAGCCACTGCCCTTTTCTGGGCCACCTGCACTGCTCGTGGGGTGTCCCTGTGCTGGGTATCACGCTCCTTGGTGCCTCCCTCCCTGTCCCCCAAAGCAGCCCTGTGTCGGCAGGGTGAGGAGGAGACAGGCGTGCTGCCCAGGTACCGGGAACATGCTGGCACCTGATGTCATGTCAGCTAGCACCAGGAGATCCCTGTCTCGGGGAGCGGGGCGTTTGCTTCACCGCTGTGTCCGAGGACACCAGGTTGTAACTCCTGAATAAAATTCACAGTCTGTTCCTCCTTGCTGCCTGTCATTTCAAGTAGCAAAAATTTGGTGCTGGTAGAAGAGGGTGGGAGCTGGAGAAGAGGAGTTTGGATTCATCACCTGGAGCCATCAGAAGCTGGTTGTGCTGTGCTTGTCTTCTGGGGGCTGGAGGGACTTCCCACTGCATCTGTGCTGCATCCGTGCTGCATCCCCACTGCAGGGAGCTGGGCTACAAAGCAGGTTTGCTTATTGGTATCTGCACCCCTAAATCGTAACAATAAGGGAGGACCCCCTATCTAGCTAGTGTATTGACCCCACTGCACCTGGGCGACAGCTGAGAGGGAGGGCGGGGGGTGTAGAAAGTTTTGCCAGTTGCCAGTGCCAGGATTGGAGTTTGGTCAAAAAGCTACAAACCCCAAGATAATTTTTAACACAGTAAGGCAAACTAGAGGCAAAAAAACCCTCAAATTAATTTTATTTCTGATTCCAGAGAGTGACCCATTGTATACACACACACACATATACATATATGTATATCTTTAGTAAAAAACCCAAACCCATAGCAGTCACTGGTTAAACACTGTGCCCTGACACCTTCTCCTTCATCTCCTGCATTATCTGACTTAGGAGATGAAAGTAGTTGAGATGCTCTCCTATTAAAGGTATTTAGAAGGGCTGAGGGAAGGGGATGGGAGGCTGCTCCAATGTTTTTATTGAGGGCTGGGGCCTTTCCCTGAGGAAAGTGCAGTGGTGGAGGCTGGGTGCTGCTCCAGCAGGGAGGCAGGACAAGCGCTTGCAGGGTGCGATGCTGGATTCGTGCCTGGGAGTCACTGAGGCGTGAAGAGCTGCCTGGCTGAGCTGAATAACACACTGAACAGCACATGCTGGCTAAGAAAAGAAGCAATTAGGGAGATGGAAGAGGAGGAGTGATAGGAGGGGAAGGGGGAAGAAGGACGAGCAGCAGGAAGGAAAAGGGAGGCAGATTGATTTCACAGTTACTGGAATCTCTAACTACAGCAGTCACATTTTCTTTCAGCAAATGTTCCAGCGTAAGATTGTGGCTGAATCACATGGTTCATGGAAAGTTCAACTTCCCTCATTCCTTTTCTCAGAAACCATCAACTTGGGACCATTGCTGTGTGTCATGTCATCGTCCGCCCCCCCCAGCTCTTTTGGACGGATGGCCTAAAAACACCTTGGGATGCTCCCAGGGAAGCACTGAGCGGGAAGAGGGTCTGCCTGCTTTTCTCTACAATCCCCATGGCAGGCTTCTTTTACCCTGCTTAGAAGAGCATTCTGGGTCTGACAACATCCCATACAGAAACTCTCTTTCTCTGAGAGGCAAGTGAGCAAGATCAGGAATGAGTGCCATGTGAGTGTAAGTCTGATGGGGAGAAGGCAGAGATGCACTTTTCTCAGCTCATGGTTTGGTTCATCCAGCCCAGCACTTGAGTGATCCTGGTGTATACTCCATACTGATTTGGACGTGCGCATCCCATTCCCCAGCTGACTAAACCAGCCAGAAACCACCTGCCACTGGGTTCCTTGCAGGCCAGCGGACCTCCAGAATCACCCTAGAGAAAGGGAAAGAAAAATGGGGTGACGGTGATCCACCAGCTTCTCCGGTTGGATGATTATACTGGCTTTCAGTCCTGCTGTATGCTGATTCCTGTATCCCCTCAATTCATGTATGGGACATCTGCAACTTTAGGCAGATGTACTTTAGGCAGATGTCAAAAAGAGTCTCCAGTGCAAACATCTGACCCATTGTTGCATTCCTTCATCATGCAAATTCCTCCCCCTTAGCCAGGTCCCAAGAAGCTGACAGCTCTATTGTTTCCATCTGCTCCATGTGGCATTTCCATATATGTGGAAAACAAGGAAGCTGGTGGAATTTAACTGGATACCCAGAGGGATGGGAGACAGAGGAATTCCTTGAGATTGATAGTAATGAAGGAACAGACAGGTTACTGTGTGTGACAGATGCTAAAGAAGCTGAGGGGTAAGAGACTGATGTAGACAAGTGACTTGAAAGTGGGCGGTAAAGAGTGGAGAGTGGGCTGAAATGAGGAGAAATTTAAGTGTATTTGGATCCTGTCTAAGGCAAGGACGCTGGGAAGAAGTGTTGGCCACTTAGATCAGAGAAAGCATTGGGGGACTCAGGCATTTCATGGTCTTTTCACCTTCATTTCAGGCTATGGAGTGCATTTGGGAGACTTGGGACACACCCCACCTCTGGTAGTCAGCCCTGATCCCACAACTCATCCATCACCTGGCAGGCATCTTTCTTGCCCTTTTGGTACCCAGCACACAGCATCCTGGGAGAAACCATGTAGTGATACGCCTCGCTGCAGATGTCCTGCTGGATGAGCTGCACATCCACCTTCTGCAGAACGTTACTGATGTGGCCTGAGGGGTAGAGTACCAAAAGTAGTTCAGGTGAGCAATGGTGGAACGTCCCACTGTTTACCGTGATCCCCCAGCCCATGCCCATCTCACTGCATGTGGAAAGCTGCCATGTGAATTTCTATTCTGCTCTCCACTGGCATCACAGTCTCCAACTTTCAGCAGAGCACTTCACCTGCCTGGAAGGAGTAACATTCCACTTCAGTCCCTTTCCCTACAGGGGTATGTTGTGGGCACTTCAGCTTTTGGGACAAGGTGGATTCTGGTTTGGGGAAACCTCTGGGATGTCAGAGTTTTGGGTTTGCGTCTCAGTGAAATGGATGTTAAGCTCATCCGGCTAAGTATACAAACCAGGAATGTCCAGTTCTGGATAGAGCCCTGAGTGTTTCCATTTAGGAAGCAGCTGGAGCAAGCGTGTGAGCGAGTGAAGGCACTAAGCTGACCTGCATGAGCACATCTATATTCCTGTGCTATGCACTACTAGAGAACAGCTTGGACCTGTTTTGCTGGCCCTATGGGGAGGGAATAGGAAGGGTCCATACCCATGCAGCTAAACTCTTCCTCACAAAACAGAATGGACTCATCCATACCACCCCATGGGAACAAGTCTTGGCCCATCCTGTCCCCCAGTAGTGTGGGGCTGCTATGTGGTCAAAATGGTCAAATGGTACCAGGGCACATGCTAACAATGGCACAGTGTGATCCTCAGGGGACAGCTCCCGTTGAATTTACTAGTACGGGTGTTGCTGGGGGGACCCAGGTCCTAGGGTCTTTGACATGGGGAAAATGTTGCTGCAGGGGCCACAAACAGGTGTCCCAGGAGACCCAGTTCTGGTTTGATGAAGAGCAGTTTTTTTTATCTCAACTCTCTCCAGTCAGGCACCGTCCCTGGGGAACCATCCAACAGGATTCCACATGTCTGTGTAAGCGTGGGGTCAGGCTTTGGCACTGGGACTGCTCCATGCTGTGACCATGGCTGAATAGCCACTAAGGAGACCCCTAATTCCTGAAGGGCTATTCTAGTCTTTGGATGAAGGAACACATGCTGTCCCCATATAGATTACTGGACTCTCATGCTTGCCTCTCTGAATGAGGTTTCAAGGCATTCAACAGGTAACTTTGGCCAACCTGTGTCCCAAAATCAAAGGGGGTGAAGGAGGCATAATGCTTTGGGGTGAACAGAAGCCTATTCTGCCTACCCCACATCTGAAGCTGTTTCTGCCTTGGCTTTGCTATAGTAGTCCACCAGCAAAAATCTTGCACCTACCGCCTTCCTTGAGGGCTCCCCAGCCAGTGATCCAGCAATGAAGGCCAGGCTCAAAGAGGTGAGAAGGAGCAGGCAAGCAGATGGGCTGGATTAAGGGCGAGATGATCACAGGATGGTCCAGCTGGAGCAGGGCCACATCGTAATCATGGCTATCCTCCTCGTAATAAGGGTGGAGGAAGAGGCGGATAACCTTGAAGGACACCTCTGTGTGGCTGGTGGCATTCTGCAAATATTTGCCCAAGTAAACAGTCCAGATGGAGGCGGAGGCCAGTCTGCAGGATGCAGCAGAGAAGGTAACTCGTCACATGAACAGAGGATGGGCAGAGCCTGGCTGCCTCTGTCACAGCCTTTTGAGGAGTCTCTGATAAGGATGATAATCTCCCTCAGTGGGGCCTCTATTTTTATTTGGCTACTGATTTCAAGAAACTAGGTGGGACATCTCTGATGCCTTGACATGCCTGTACAGTGGGACCAACTTTGGGCAGACACTCATACACACAGGCAATTTGCTCATATTTGCTTATTTTCATTAGTAAAGCAGACTAAAAAGTGTATGTAGGTTAGGCCAGCAAGTGGGGCTTATGACAGGGCAGAGAGCAAGAGCTGAGCTGGTGAAGCAAAGCTGCAAGAAGGAGACATGGAGAAGAGGAGCAAGATCTGAGAAATTTCTAAGAGGGAGTGAAGTGTGAAAAGTGGCTGAGAGGAGAGGGCGTTAAAAGGCATGACAGCCCTTTACAGAAACAGAGGCGAAAGCTGGGGACAGCCTAACAACGTGACACCTCTGAGAACAGAACACCTAAGAGCTAACAGCCAAGGGTGACCCTGTTTCCAGCAGGAGGGTGAGGAGCAGAGGGGAACTCGCTCTGGCCCAGAGCAGGAGGAAGCAGGGAAAGGGCTGGTTTTAGACTCAGAGTCCTGTCCACCTTTTGCCTTACACATGCCGTTTTCTCCCACACTGCTCCTCTGGGTGCAAACATCTCCCTGCTTTGGTTTGACCATCTCTCTTGCTCCAAATCCGCCTTCAGGACTCACCTCCATCCTATTGCCTGCACAGGCTGCTGCCCTTAGCGTGGCCTACCCCAGGCTGCTGCTGTTCTGCTCCTCTTTTTCCCCCCCTACCTCTTATCTCTCACACCACTTGAATTCTCTCCCTGACAGGCACACACATATTCCATCTAACAGGGCTGTGCTAGCTCCATCCATCCTGCACTGGGACACTCCAAAATGGCCAAATTCAGCTGGCACGGACCACTTGAAAAGCCTGCTTCCAGTGCTGGTGGGCTTTGCAGGGTTGTAGGATACAGGTAGGAGGAGGGTGAGGTGGTAAGTGTAACTGCAAAACAGCCCCAGTCCTACCAAGGCTGGTGTCACCATACTGAGGATGACCAGCAGCTCCTCCTCCCTGAGCTCACATAGCATCAGGAGGGAAGGGCAGCCATGGAAGTCCAGCAGTAGTAGGTGGAAGGTGGGGGATCCCCACTGGCTCACTGGTAGAGGAAAAGGGGAGTTTGGAGGAGGTGGAGACTGGGCGTGAAGGTGCACAGTCCTTCCCCCCATCCAGCCCTGTCACCCAGCATGGCTGTGGACCTTCCTCCTCCTTACTTCTTCCCAGTTTGAAAGCATGAGTGAACCCCCCTGATCTGTATGTTACTGCTGCTGTTGTGGTATGTACACCAGGTGGAAGGAACTGGGGGAGAGACCATGCTTCCTCCTGAAAGGGCAGGCCCTGGGGGTGGGCAGCATGGGACATTCTAGCACATGCTGACACCTCCATGGTTGTGACAGCATGGGGACAAGCCAGAGCCAAAGCAAAGGCGGAGCTGTGAAGTGCCTTCCACTACCATTGCTCTCCCAAATCCGTTCTGTGAATCCCAACACTGCCCCTTTTTCCCTGCATGCACACCCAAATACTAGTGTGTGTATCCATATCCCTTTCTCCAAGCCACGGGGAAGCATGGCACGGGTGCCAGATGAGGGATGCAGCTGTCCTGTGACATTTTCACAAGCCGGATCATCCTCCCATCATGCATGACATGGAAAGAAATGCAAATCTTTCTTCTGTCCAGCACCCTCCCCTCCTCATTTACCTCTCATCCTGGAAGCAGTGCGCGGCTGAGATCACCCAGCGGTCAGCAATGAGTGTTCCCCCACAAATGTGGCGTCCCCGAACTTGCAGGCTGGCCTGCCACGGCCATTCCCCTTCCACAGAATTCGCACCACCCACGATCCTGCTGAGAGGGGCTTGCAGACCGCAGTCTGAGAAGGAGGAGGAGACACAGCAGGTACTTCAGGGGAGGAAGGGAACTTGATATACTGTGCCTGCCCTTCCTTTCTTACTTAACTGACTGAAGAGTTTGATCTCTAATCCCTTGCCTTCCCCAGCCAGCAGATGCTTTATATACTGTCCAGGACAGGTCTAGCAAGCACTCCCTCGCAGCATGTGCCCCCACTGATCCCTGCACAGACTTACCCCACCTCTAGCTGCAGCCTGGGGATGCCTTTGGGGCAGCACGCTGTCTGTGCTACCTGCCGTCCTGTCAGGGAACCCTCGCAGTCGTTCCCTTTCGCTGCCCACCAAGGCTCCAGAAAAACCAAGTGGGGAAATCAAAACACAAGCTCTCTCCCTGCCAGTGACCATGCAGTCACGGGTGATTTCCCTGGCTGGAGCTTTGTGAGATGGCACTATTTCACATAAGCCAGCATAGTGGTCCAACAGGCAGCCTGTGGGTTGCCTGGCCTGTGAGACATGCCTATCTGGCCTGATGCCTCTGCCTGAAGGAGATGGGGAGCAGCTGTCCAAAGAGCAAACGCCTGCTCACAACTCAGCACAGAGAGCTGGCTCGTTGCTGCTGCCACTGCCACTGCAGGATAGAGCAGTGGCACTGCTGCCGTGGGGCTGGGGTAGGGAGAAGGTGGTGGAACAAGGGAGGGTGGGTGGTTATGCTGGGGTGGCAGGGGGAAAAGGGGATGACTTGCAGCTACGTGGCATCCTGAACCTGCCTGGCTGACATGCGACTGAGCATTTCCTCACCACAGTGCTTCTCGTCAGACAGGTCCTTGCAGTCTGCAGTGGTGTCACATAGGGGGTTGGGTTTCTTCACACAGGTCCCATCTTCACAGCGGTAGGTGAAAGGACCACAGGGGACCCCTGCAAAGAGGAAGGGGAGACGAGGCTGAGGGAGGGCGGCAGGTTGTAGATGCAGCCTGAAGTCCTTTGAGTGGGGGGAAAAAGGCAACAGAGAGCTTGGAGAAACTCCATTAAAGGATGACAGGGCATTTCCTGAGCAAGCTTGGTCAGCTACAAACAGAGCAAACCTTGTGAGATGGTCGGGCACGTGCCCTGGCCTCAAAAGAGGGAAGAATGCTACTGACAGTCTTGGCTCGAGCATAGGGGAAGGTATTTGTCAGCCCAGCGCCATCCCCTCCCTACCTTCACTGCACTGTTCTTCATCGCTCCCGTTGATGCAGTCCAGCTGCTGATTGCAGACCCTGCTGAACTCGATGCAAGTGCTGTCCTCACGGCACTGGAACTTTGCAGGGCATACTGCGCAGGAGGGAAGCACCCAGGAATTAGGCACACAAGATGATGTGAGGTCAGGGTCCTAAGTGAGCTCTGCAACCTCTTCCCCCACTTTGTAATGTGTGCTTAAGACCAGCTCTGGTATAGTGCAGCTGTGTAGTCTACACCTGATCTACATTGTAGGTATGCCTGCACCCTGTCTTACACTTTGCTGATGCTGACAACTTTCCTTGACTTCTTGGCTTGGTCTGGGACCTGCCTCATCACTATGGACTTGCCTTGAGGTCACTGGACTCATCGGTTGACCCGGTTTACCATCACCAGACCTGGTCTGCTTGCCTTTTTCAGGTTCTGTAGGACTGCATGCTGTCCGGTGAAGTCACTGTTCCTCTTGCCTTGCTGTCACCCTCAGCTCATGGGTCACCTTACCCCCTACAGAGCAGCAGCTCCCCTTGCTCTCCGATAGCTGAGTTCTGAACAACAACGGATTCCTCAATGTCCATGAGCTCTGATAGCTGCTCAGGATGGAGATGGGCCTAAGGTGCCTCCCCATGACAGAATTTGACTTCTGATTGTGTGTTTTCATAGCAGAAACTTGTCCTATGTTTGTGTGTATCTATGTGCAACACCAAACATGATGGGCCAGTACCTCCCGGGCATTTTCTTACTGCAACAACTATGATTTCTTCAGTAATTAGTGTGAGGCTTCCAGATGACTAAAGGCACATGAAGGTCTGAGGCAACGTGAACATTGATTTTAAAGACAGGGACTGTTCCATACAGACATGAAGTGAATAAGCAGAGATGCAACATTGGCAAGAGTATAAGAAAGGAAGAAAATCACGATGCTTCTATTTCCTTTTTCAAATGTAACAGGTTGTTTGAAAACACTAAGAAAGAAATACTTTTTTTGTTTAGTCTTGGTCTGTGTTAACCTGTGGAACTGAATGACACAAGATATCCCTTGGCCCAAGAAGCTAACAGGACTCAAGAAGGGATTAGATATTCATAAGGATGCCTTTGTATCCATGCCTGCATGAGGGAAGCAAGCAAGCCCTGATGTCAGACAGCTGGATGATGGGACAGAGTGCACCATCAGCAAGACCGCAGACAATACAAAACCCAATCTCGGTGATCCTGTGAGAGCTTTCATTTCCAGCACTGAATTAGAACTGCCTTGAGAAAGATTTCTCCTTCTTTTTACTTTAGACTTTTCTACACCTTCCTCTGAATCTTTCAGAACTGGTCACTATCTCCGCTGGTTCAGGGATCTTTCTGTCTGTGAAAAAAACAGCTGTAAGGGACAACTAATGAAAAATTAGTGGTGGCACCATTATGATGAGCCCCCACCATCTATTCCCACATGGGAGAATAGATGAATTGTGTGTCATGCCTGAGCCTGAATAGCTGTTCCTATGAAAATGGGGCTTTGCAGGAGTCCTGGGGTGCCAAGGATGGTGTCTGCATCAGCACTAACTGCTGTTGGCATGAAGAACTGATGGCTGATCGAGGACTTAGATGCTCCCAAACTGAGGTGCAATGTATGGATAAGGATCTGTACAGATCAAGTGTCACAAATGGCCTGAGGGGAAAGGGGAGAGAGCAGGGCAGCAGGTGGGCTGGGGAGGTGTGTGCAGAGTGGGAGGGCTGGGAGGGGGATGCTGAGTGGTATGACAGCAGAGGGGGCTGTAGGCCAGGGCTGAGGTTGATTGTAGGGGGAAAGCAGGACAAGGTGGGGGACAGCCTGGGCAGGGGGGCTTCTTTCCAGCTGCCTGGAGCTCTTGGTGCAGGGGTATTAGGGGGTTCTCCCAGGAAGACTGTGCTGTGCACAGGAGCAACAAGAGTTGCTGCTCCTTCCCAAGCAGGCTGAAGCCATACGGCAGTGGGATGAGGCTTTTAATGATGCAGAGGTGTAAACTCCTAGAGAAGAGGTACAAGGCTGTACCTAGGCCAACTGAATCCTCCCCAACCCTTGGAGGAGCAAGGGGCTGTGTCCTGTTGAGACCAGGGACCAGCGGGGAGAAGAAATCACTCACCACAGTTTCTCTCATCCAGCCCATTGGGGCAATCTTTGATTCCGTCACAGGCTGGGACACACAAGCCATTCACCGAACACAGGAATTCCCCGGGACAGGCTGTGAAACCAACAGAGAGTGGTTAGTCCCCAGTGACTGGAAACCTCCTTGCATCAGAGCACTGGGGCTTGAAAGTGGAGCGTGGAGCTGCACACCTTCCTGACCACACGTGTGCTGCAGCAGCGTGCTGCCGGCATTTGCTGCGCTCCCCAAAATCTGGCACATCATCTGCTCTGAACAAGGGCAAATGGAGCCAGGCTATGCACCAGGGGAAGGAGGGCTTTTTCCTTGCTTCCCGTTGTACCAATGAGCAAGAAGCCAGGACAACCACCCGCCTGGCGTGCTATACCTCTGGTTTAGCACTGTTTCATGACTCTTGAATGCTGTGGGAAAGTTGAAGCAGGTTCTTTGGAGCTGGTATTAAAACTTGGTTGGGGCCTTGAAGGGGTTGGTGTTAGACACACGTTGGCAGGTGCACGTATTCAGGGACTGGTATGCCTTACAGGCACCCTTTAGGAAGGAGATGGAGAAACCTTGGAAAGACAGACTGGGCATATGTTTGCATATGTGTGTTGTGTGGTTTTATTTGTCTCCCACTTGCATGAATTCCAAGGTGAGCAGGAAACATCTCTCCATAAGAGATCTTATAATCTAAATAAAAGTCACTTCAAGCTGGAGATAGTCTCTCACTGAATTCCCAAGGCCAGTCCATGATGTGGGCACGGGCGTGAGACTGTAAACAACTCTCTGACCTTGGGTTTTGGTGCAAGGATGCTTTGGCAACATGAGGCAGGGCCACACGTGCAGAAGCAGCTTTGCACATAAATGCCTCTTCTTTTTGGGAGATCGGTGGTGTGTGCATCACTGATTAGTGAGCATGTGCCTGAGGGGCAGATGGCACTTAGGGCTCACGGGATGTGTCTTGTGTTTCTCCTAACACAAGCCAAGAGCACAGGGGCTGCTGGTAGCCACCACCCCACTAAGGAGCAGGGAGGAGCCTGAACTTACGGTCAGATTGGTTGTACAGGCTGTAAGCTGCCTGTACACCGGGGCCAGTTAAGGAGATCTGTGAGGTGAAGGCGATGGTGATGTCAGCAGAGGACGTGACTGGGATCCGCTCAGCGTAGGCTTGCAGGGTCCGCAGGCCACACAACCTGAGGAGCAAACACAGGTGGGATGTGTTGGGCAGGGAGGGAGGAGAAGACAACAAAGTGGGGCAAGGATGCTCAGTGGGGCTGGGGTGGGAAGGGGGCCAAACAGACTGGATGTGGGGGGAGAAGCCAGGAAGGCAAAATGCCTTCAATATGGCATGAGATCCAGAGTCCAGGGTCACACTACTATCTCTGGACATTTCCCACTTTCTGGGTAAGCGCTGAATTCGGGCCACACAAAGCAATTCAGTTATTATATTTATCTTTCCAAAGAAGCCATGTTGTAGAAACTGTGGCACTGACAGTTTAAGAGAGGAAGGCAGGGAGAGAAAAAGTGGAAATCCTGAGCCAGGGGAACATAGCTTCTGGATCAGACCCTGCAGAGGAAAAGAAGTTATCCCCACAGGAGCGGTGGAGAGGAAGTTAATGAGATGGGCTGGGGGAAGTTTTTAAGGGAAAGGGGGAAATTTTGCAGTAAGTGGAAGGAAAAACAAAAGCCATAGGTCCATTCATCTTGGAGCCTGCTTTGAGGAGATGGGAGCGCAACAGCCCTTGGTCCTTTGCATCTGGGCAGTGGTGGGCAGCAGCCCCAGCTACATAGGGATGCTAATTTTGGGAAGTCTTGCAGGGGTAAGTGGCTGTAGTCAAAGAAGGAGGATATAGAGCTAAGCAGAAGATCTGTATGGAGGAGGATGCAAGGCAATGGCACACACAGATAATATTGCAGAGGTGGTGACAGGCAGATTTGCAAACACAGGAGATGTGGGAGGACACCAAGGTTATACACACAGGAGAAAACTAGGAAGCCTGATGCAAACAGCAAGACAGGGAAGGCAGGCTGGTAGCTTGAAGCAGATCTGTAAGAAATGTGCTCATTGAGGAGCCTGTGAACAAGAGAGGCTGGAAAAGAAAGAGAAAAGCAAGAGGCACCAGCACAAACAGTGGCCACTGAGTACGGCAACAGGCTCTCCCTCCTCAGACCTGGTGGCTGAAGCGAGCAGGGAACCTGCAGAGGTTTAACACCGGGTGGGAGATGAAAGACAGAAACCAGGACCCCAGCACACACCTTCTGTTCTGAATCATCCACTGGCCTTGGGTACAGGGCAGGTCATGCTTCTGTCTGCTGAGTGCGTAGGCGTCGAACCACAGGGTGACCCCATAGTCGAGGGATGGGACCTGCAGGCAAGGGGGTCCAGAGCAGTGTAGATGGCTCTTATGAGTGCTGGAGCCCACTCCATATGACAGAAACGAGCAGGGTAGATGTGAAGGGGAGATCTGCCAATTCACACACATTGCAGGCCAGAAGGGAGCACCCTCTAAACTGGGGCCATGCTGCAGCCCAGGTTGACTCTGACACTGGTCTCAAAGCATGGTAATTCCTAGCAATTTCTCGCAGTCTGGTTCTGCCTTGAAGAACTCCTCTGGAGACCAGACTTCAGATTCCTCCCCCAGCTATGGCATCTCTGCGCCGGCACGCAATATTAGACTCTTTCCCCTTCAGAAACACACATTACGTGGAGGCTAGGCAGGCTGCCACCCCCTTCTTGCTTCTCATGTTGAACTGACACAGTACTGGCTGTATCTCACCCTAATGTGGGGAGTGCCAGATGGGTTTAAGGGATGGGGTGGATGCTCTTGTGGGAGCTGGCTCTTACCGTCATGTGCCAGGTGCACTGCGTGTTGGGCGAGTAGTAACTAGGGTAGTGTGGTGTGCCGATCTTCCCCTGCAGCTCCAGGCCCTCCCGCAGAGTTATATTCACTTCGCAGGCTGTAAATACAGACATTCAAAGCCCTGCTACCTGTCAGCTCAACCTCAGCCTGGGGATGCCATATACTCATCCCATTGTAGAAGGGGAGAAAAGGGCCTGCAAGGCCTGATGCTAAAGGTTACTGGGATGTTCTACCATCCCCCTTCAAGGGGCTATTTCTACCTGGCAAGACTTTTAGCCTCCTTTTCTTGTCCAGAGAAGGGTAATAGTAATGCATATTGCTGCTTTAGACTCTTATAATGAATTGACATTTATCTGCAAGTGCATGTAGAGGTGATGGTCACAGCTGGGCTGTCCATACATGAGAGCTTGGTCTTGTCTTAAAGTACCACAATCACTCAGGCTCTGCTTGCCAGAGCCTGGGCTGTAAAGACTCTAGCTAGATGCCAATGTATGAGTCCAGGTGAGGGAGCAACATCTAAGCTGCTTTTTACTGACCACCTCTGCCCTAGCAATCTAGCGTGAATTCTGCCCCTAATGGGGATGGAGCACCTCTAGGAGCTGTGATGTTGTAGGATATAACCTGTCTCCTTCCTGTATCTATGGCTGCCCTCCTCCAGCCTTCCTCACCTTGGAGGGGCACCACCTGTGCTGAGAGGATGAAGGGGTCATAGTAGCTGTACATGGCTTTCTTCCACACAATGGACATGACAGGGCCAGATGAAAGGACTTCCACAAGGGGCTCCTGCCGGCTGCAGCCATAGATCCTCAGGGGAAAGAGATAAGAGGGTGGGGGTGAAGCAAGCAACAAACAAACGAAAGAGAAGAACGAGAGACAATGGGGGGTCTGTGTTATCCACAGCACACGCCTGCTGTGAGGCACTAACTGAATCAAATAAAGGGCCAGCAGAGACACAGCTCATGCTGCTGTAATCTCTCAGACTGCACGGCTGGCTGGCTGTGTGATATCCCACATCAGTGACTTCAGCTGATCAGCAAGAGGCAGGTTCTGCATCAAAGAGAATTTCCTCTGATGTAGTCTAACACCTTCCCCTGCTGTGGTGTGTCGTGCCATCCTGCCCAGCTTCCCCGCTATGCTTGCCTTGCTCAGAAGCTACCTACGAGGTGATAAGGTGTTTCTCCAGGGGCCCAGCTGCATCGTACATAGCCAGGCGGTCCCTGCAGTCCAGGAGAGTCCACTCCAGGCGTAGCTTGATCATGTAGCCCTTGAGGCCGTGGAGATGCCAAAGACAACTGGAGGCCAAGTAGTCAGGGCCCTCCAGCCTTAGGATGTCATCCTCCTGGACATAGCTGTACCTGTAGCAACCTGAATCCAGGGGAAAGATAAAGGGATTTAAACCTCAAGGTGATGTAAATGGAGGCAAAGGGGGGCGTAGGGGTGGTTGTAAGAGAAATTAAGATAAGGGATTGTCACTTGGGATATCAGTGTCAGCCCTATTTCAGGGTAAGGCTGACTCATCCCAGTAATCTCAGTTTACTTTTACACATGTTGTTGTGGCACCAGTCCCCTCATACCATTGCCTCAGTTTCTCTCTATAAGAACTGCCCTCTTTTCCTTGATTGAACTGATATTACCTCAGGCTTTAAATATCAGCACAGCACAGTTACCTTCCACTAGCTTTATTTTCTTTTTCACCTCTTTCTCCTCTCAACCCCATATTCTTCCTGGCTTTACATCTTTACATCTCCCTTGTCTGATTTCCAGGTTTCAGCAGGCTTCCAGACCAGAACTTTTGAGTAAAAGTCAGCTTAAAGGCGAGTTTCTAATAGCATATCTAGTGCAAGCTGCCAGCCATGGCACTTACAACACTGCCTGAAATTACTAAAAGCATCTTCAAACATCGCTAAGACAACAGACTCCTAAATGACTGACAGCACATCCAGTGCAGAGCCACGGAGAGAAAACCTCACCCTACTCAGCAGAATTTCATGGGGCCTGGAATTAGCACCGTTGCACCAGTACACCAAGCTATTTGACATGTCTCATTAGGACAGGAATAAGACTAAGGTGGCTGCATTGCCCCTGGGAGCCAGTATCTCTGCACAGTGTTGTGCTACTGGGGAAGAGGTGCCAGGATGCTCAGAGCAGTCCAGCACGTAGCTGTGTCATGGAGTTTGGATCTGACCAAGCAGCGGCACTGGTGCTCCCTTGCTGCTGTTCTCATCTCCCCTTCCCAGGATTTACAACTCCAGGAAGCCAACAAGCTTTCTGTCCCCTGTAAAAATCCCTCCCATAAAGCCACAAACTCAAAAGGAAAGGAAAAGATAGCCTACCCAGAGTGGATTTCAGCACTACTATGTCTTTCACACTGGATTCTGTTAGAAAGAAAATATATAAAGGAAGATAAACAAAAAGATAAACTGGTAGTATCTGAATGCTAGCTTGGCAGGTGATGACTCCTTTCCTTCCTGCATGAATGGCTCACTTACAGCTTCAGCATGGTGGGCATCCTCCAGGTACTTCTCTGTCTGTTCTCAGGGACTTGTTTCAGTCATGCCTTCCCCACCCCATCTCTCTGGGAAATCTCTCTGGTCTCTGCCCCAAATCCAACAGCCCCAATTCATGCTTTTCAGCCCACCATGGGATTCGCCACCTTTTTCCCTTGCCCGTTTTCATGCACTATTCCAGGACCTCTTCCCCTTCCCAGGAGGGCTGGGCATTGCATCAGGCAGCCATCCCCCTCCTCTGCCAGCCACACCACGGGGCACAACCTCATTTCCCAGAACCCTCACCATCTGCTCACCCCTCCCCTGTTCTCCCAGTTTAAATAACCCTCACCAAAAAGTATGGGAGTTACTGAGGGTGGGGAAGGAGGTCTCTTTTGATGACCACTGGTTGATGAGCTACTCAACATTCTTATAGAGTCCACCTCTGGAGAAGGGAGATGCAGAGATAGCCACCAGCAAGGACTACAAATCTGTGCAAAACAGAGTCACAGAGTGGATGATACTTTTAGGAGAGCTCGGCTTTGCTCCAGCCTCCCAGCTGAACCAGAAGCAGCCAGAGATCAGGTGCTACTGGGAATAATTGCCAAAATAAGAGGCACCATGAGGTCAGTTGGGTGTGAGAATTGCTGTTGGGGGCTTGCTTAGGTCAGGGCTTTGGTCTTCTGTAGCTCCTAAGCAAAGCTTGCAATGCTGTGGGGAGAGCTGAGTAGTTTTGTCATGGCAAAAACAGATGTTGTGGAAAAGATGATCTTGCAGGCATAAGGCAAGCTCCTAGAGAAGCTCATGTGCTGTAGGGAAGGATGTATGCTGAGCTGATATTAAGTACTCTTTTATTTGAAGGTAATAAAACTGAGTCCCTGTAAGGAGAAGGAAGTCCTGAAACTCTTTGGGGGAAAGGAGAAACTAGTGTCCTGGGGTGAGTGTAGCTGTTTGTTAGTAAAAATAAAGCATTGGAGAGATTGGAGAGGTTCCTGTGCTAATCAACAGTTTACAGCTCTGTGTCTTAACGCAGGCTGCAGCGAGACTTAATGTTTAGAGCTAAGGAGGTCAGCAAATGAGTCTGTCAGAAAGCAATGAAGTGCTAATGACTTGCTATTAGCTAGCAATTTTTTCACTCCAATTTTACTAGAGCAAATGATGCCAGAGGTTAAGACCCTGGCTTGAGGTCACCCTGGCCCAGCAGTATAAGAGGTTTCTGGCTTTTGCCTTAGTTGCTAGACTGTGCTTCTGACTGGAGAGGGAGGTGGAAAGGACAAGGGAAAGCAGAAGGAGCCGGAGAAACTACAACTGGTGTGTTAATTCCAAAATAGAAGTGTGGTCTGCTGAAATGAATAAAACAGTGAAACAGATGTGAAGGGAATAAGAGGGAACTGGGAACAGCTAGAAGAATAGCACCATCATTTTTATTTTGTTTATGAGTTACATTATGAAGTGAGTCAATAAAGGGAAAATGCTAGCTGGGCTGACTTGGAAGCATTTAGCATATTATCTTATGATATCTTTCTTAAGAAAGTTGTTTCAAATTGGCTGAGTGTAAGGTCTGGTATGCTGGAAATAAATCATAAATAGAAGTAAGTGACTAATGGTAACTGCGGGATGAGAAGTCTTCAGGAGATGCTAATGCAGCTTCAGAATGAAATCTTAACATGATGGTCTGGATGAGGGAGTGAAGATCATTTTGAGGGAATCAGTTTTTCCTTGGGGACACCAACAAAATGACCCCCAAAACAAAACAGTTAAGATGTGGAGGGAAGGGTTAAAGAAAATATGGGTGGAATATATTAAGATTCACCTTAGAAAAATGCAAGATAACATGTCTGGGGAAAAAAGCTTGGAGAGGTCACATTTCCTAGGAATAAGAAACTTGGAAATGAGAGTCCCAAGGGGAGAGAAGAAACACAATTTATTTTAAAACCTGTGAGGTTTGGGGCTCTGTAAGAGGGATCAGATCAGGCTGAGAAGTTAAGTCTCATTATAAAGACCAAATACAAATTCCATTGGACTTGGACGCATTGAATATAGACACATTCCTAGTCCTTTCTCTCACCAATTTCAGAGCAGTTCTGTAGGGGTGGCTTTTTAAACAGGCTGTGATCTTCACTGTAGGCAACAATAAATAATCCTCAAAATAGTATGTCAAGAACAGAAGTGGCAACAATGCTTTGTTTCAGAGGAAGACTAGAGGTGAAAGTAGCCTGGAAAAATCTCTCAAAGAAAAGCAGGAAACCTAATTGCTTGCTATTTTTTGAGCTGCAAAGTCATGACCTGTGTAAGATCTTACCCCACTGAAGCCAAAGCTGATGGGAGAAGGAGAAAAAAATAGTTAACCTAGCTGGTCATGGTCAACTGTATCTCCAATAATATTTAATCATTCAAAGGAAGGATGTTTTGGGTTTTTTTTAATCAGACTGCAGTTCTCCTCTATCAGGAAGAAATGCATGTAGTTGTATCTCCTGATCCTCACTTTTTCCCTATCCTCTTCAGCAGTGACTTCTGGCCTTTTCTCCTAACCTCCCTTCGGCACCTTATAAATCCTGGAGCATTTCTGACTGCTCAGGCCACAGGTGAGCAGCTGGTACTTACCCAGAAGAACCAGCGAGTCTGGGTTGACCCTGTACTCTGTCTGGTAGGACAGTCTGCCCGAGCTGTTGAAACTGGTGGAGAGCTCTTGGTGGAGCATTGCGTTTACCCTCTCAGCAGTCACCTCCTTCTGCTGACTCTCAGGGATTTGGAGGGCAAACCAGAAGAAGAACGTCAGAGCCCCCTCCCTAACAGAGAAACAGCATGTTAAATATCTTCTCTCTTCCTCTCCAGAATCACTGGAGGGGCAAACCACAGAGATTAACCCCCCCCACTGTTTTTCCACAGAACAGACATATCTGTGTGGACTTTCCAGCTCACTGCCGTGACCCAGAGGAACCACTCTAAGTGGGGTGGGAAAGCTGCTATGTCCATGGTGCTAGTTAATGCTCAGCCCTTTTGGGGGAGGAAGCCATTTTATGCCATCTGGCTTTAGTGATGACCATAAGTGATCAAATTAATGTGATAATTAATCAAGACTGGTCTAATGAGTAGTCTCATTTCAGGTAGAAATGACCTTTGGTTACTACTGACTAGGGGTTGAAAAGAAACACTCAAGACTTCATTGTCTCACCTCCCAGTGGTGACAAGTGGATGATTTATGACTCAGTACCTTACCACAAGCCATTAATGCTGGGCAGGCTCAAGCTGCAGGAGACAGTGACTGGGAAAGCTCTGTTCAACCAGGTGGCAGAGAAAATTGGCTGGGGGAGGGGGAAGAGATGTTGAAACAAACTTTTGTTCAGTAAAAGGCTAGAGGAAGAATTGCAAGTGAAACTTTTCTTTCCCCAGTTGAAAATGGAGTTACATCAAAATTGGAATTTTTCTTAGCTGAAGGACAAATTTAGGGGGTGTAGTTTTCCATGGAAAAAAATCAGAAGCAAATGTATACGTCAGTTTGGAAGTTATTCCTGCTTTCTTGATCTACTGTGATGACCTGAAAAGCTGTAATCCCACATCTGTCCCATTCCACTGTTACCCTATTCCCAGGTGGACCATGCTTCTTGGCTGCAATACCTTCTCCATGGTGCATTCTGGCCTCTCCCTTCTGGTGCCTAGAATCAGGCTATAAAATGACTTTCTTGAATTAGACAAATTAATTTCCAGCTGCTTAGTTTCTACTGAGAATGCCAAGCCCAGGGATTTTTTTTTTTTTTTTCCAGTTCTTCCCAGTGAATGTTTTTCCTGTATTGAACTTTTGCCTCTCTGAAAAAATTTCTCAGTTTTGGCTTTTTCATCATGACCTCGGATGAACATAAAAATATCTCCAGCTCTGTCATGCTGGAATCATTCTGGATCTGGACTGCCCAGCCTAGCCTAGAGCTCATGGTGGGGACTGCAGCAGTTTGTCATGGCCAGATTTCAGTGAAACCAGAGTACAATTGACTGGAAGCTTTCACACATGAACAAGCAAATATGCTGTGGGTGCTACTCACCCAAAGGCATACACTGTGCTCGAGTTGTAATATCGACCCAGCTCTGTGGCACGAATCAGTTCCTTCAGCTGCAACGAGAATGTTGTCGGATAACTATAGTGCAATGTTACAGTGGCAGAGGACCTATGGCCAACCCTATGTTTCATCCCTCTTACTATACAGACCCACCAAGTCTGTCACTTTGATGCAGGTACCCTGACCCCTTCCTCATTCTACTCACTGAACTGCCTCAGGGCCACCTCTGGCCATGAAATTGCCCTCACCATCTTCTGGAGCTTAGCTGACTCCAGCCAGAAGGCTCTGGACTCCACCTGCCCAAGGTCCGGGGAGTACTGGCGATTGAGGACCTGGAGGCTGCCACAGTAAAACTGCAGGATGGCTGGTTCCAGATGCCAAGGTCTGTAGTCTGCCAACAGGAGACATTACTGAATTACCTTACTGGTATGTAGGAGAGAGGGGTTTACCCTTATGTATGAGTGTGTAAAGATCACCCAGAGTCACTAATGTGCTTTGGGCTGGGCATTGCCTTGACTACACCCCATCCACCTCCTGTGTGGGGACAAAACTTGTTGAATTTTTACCTAGGAAATACCAGGTTGCTGCAGCAGCTCCAGCCAGCAGAAGAAAGGCTATCCCAAGGGGCACATAGCGGAGGCAATCACGTGAATTAGTCTCCGATCCATCCTTTGAGAGGGAGTTGGTGTCTTCTTCCTGTTCCTCGGCCTCCATCGGGCGCATCTAGTGACACAGCACACCATGGTCAGGCTGGGTTTTCTGCATCCCTTTACAGCTGTTTCTGGAAGTGCTCTGCCATCTTTGTGCTCCTCTCCCAAGATCTATAGCGCCAAGAGATCTGTGTGCTAACCACCAAAGACTTTTCTCAGTGCAGATGGGAGTAAAACTCTTGATTCAGTGGGAGACAGGCTTCCAGGACACTGTCCTGTCTACGCCTCCTGGTAATCCCTCAATTTTCAAAGGCATTCTCTGGGTTTTGTTTCTGCCAAAACCACAAATGAGTGCAAGAATGAATTTTTCTGGAGACAAAAGTGTTGTCCTCCCAGGCTGGGAATGGTTTTAAAGCTGATATTTTATTGATGTAGAAATCAATGCAAAAGAAAATCTGTGACCTCAAATGCACACAGAAGTTGCATAAAACAGTCACAGCCTGGGAGCCTGAAGTTGCACTTTGCCTGCTGTGCCATTTTGCTCTCAATCCCTAAAAGTAAGCAAACCTTGCCATTCCCACCGGATCATGTGTCCCAGGGCTAAGCCCATGCTGGCACTGACTCATTAGCTGAGCTAGTGAGGAGAGAGCACCTGAATAATGTTCAGCCCTCTACCACCCTCCGCTTGAGCCAGGGGACACCTTCTGTCTTCCTTCGCCCCTCGTCTCCCCCAGGCTGCTTCTTTTGCTTCCTCCTGACCGCTCCCCTTCTGTCAGTCCCAGACTCTGAGGGTAAGAAATGCCATCGCCCAAGAAAGCCATGTTAATCTTGGTTATCTCACCCGCCTTCCTTCTCCATTCCTCTGCCATCCCCCAGTGCATGCCTGCTCCCAAAGGCTTTCTGTGTTTCTGTGGCTGGAGAGGAAAGGGATGTGAACATATCCACGTGAGAGGGCACAGAGGTCTTGGGGAATGCCTGTGCCCTGTCTACGTGTCTGTGAGTCATCTTTGTGCCCAGTGGTGCGTGTCAGCATGGGGGCATGAGTGCATGGGAGGGATTTGCTCCAGGTGTGGGAAGAGATGTTTGGCCACATGCACATTTTAGCCCGTGTGGATGCCATGGAGCGTTCACATGATAGGGTCAAGTGGGCTCCTCAGTCTCCTTGCTTTCCCCTGACTTACTGAGCTCCAAGCCCTCCAGGCTGCCTTGCAACATGGAAACACGTTTGCCGAACGTAACTGCCAGGTAACTCACCCTGGAACAACATTAAACCCAGCTTGGTGAACATCAGCACTTGGACAATCAGCTGTGCATCTGCTGGCTTTAATGCACAGACTGCCTTCCCTTGCTTCTCGTGCATCACCTTTCCATGCGACCCCTGGGGAGGATCTCCTCCTCAGTGAACCAGGTCGGGCTGTCCAGGAGAGCAAGGGCGCTTCTCCACTATCGCAGCATCCCTTCAGAACCAGCAGGCACAAGCAAAGAACCACAGACGGAGGGACGGGGGGGAGGAGGGCAGGAAGCAGCAGCAGCAGAAGAGTCTCTTTGTAAGAAGATTTGATGGTAGACACCGGGGTTTCCCCCAGAGCTGCAGACCTACCTTTGAAGCCTGCTGCCACCTGTGAGGCCTGGCCCACACCCCCTACACAAGACAGCTCACGCATGCATGGAGGGGGGGAGAGAGGAGGACATCTATTTACCCAAGCTCAAGGTCTCCTCAGCAATCAATAACCTGATGCCATGTCCCTTCAGCTCGGCCTTTGTCCAGCACTGTCCTGCCGCAATGGGTCAGCGCACCCTGTACAATGGCTTTTTTCTCTTCTGAAATGGAGGTTTCGGCGGCTTGCAGGGGGAGAAGGTCTGCAGGCTGAGCAGGGGGAGCCTGGAAGAAGTCAGGGTAGGAGCACCTCCAGCTGTGCCAAGAAGAACAACCCAGGAGGCTGGTGCAGACAGCTTATGTTGTCCTCCTCAGGGGACAGGGAGTTGCTGAGCAACTGCTGTATTTCTTAGCTACCCTCCTTGTTCCCATTGGAGGGAGAGGCAAAATGCAGGGTATGTGCTCCCCAGCAGAGGGATGGAGCAGATGCTGGCTGGCAGGTGTAGATCACTTGAAGGAGGGAAGATGGCAGACAGCAGGTCCAATTACCACAGTGGTCATGCAGTTAAAAGCAAAGCACAGTGTCTCTCAGTCCCAACCTGCAAGCCTCCCCCTGGTCTTCTTGCACTTCTTGCTGCCCAGTCTCCTGACACTGGGCTCCCCACACTCTGCTGCACTGCCACTCACTCTTCCCTGCAGCATCTGCTTTTCTTCTAGCCCCAGGCCCTTCTCACCTACCTTGCCTGCACCACCTTCTGCTTACAGCCCCATAGCTCTGTACGTGCCCCTTTGTTTTTCACAAAAAGCAACCACGCTCCAGCTAGAGCAGAGTAAATAGAGTTATTCTGTCAATAAATGGGTGGAGGGGATGGGGACATGAACGACTCTTGACCTGAGGCTGAGCTCCAGCCAGTGGCATTGACCTGGGGCTGAGCTCATTTGGGCCAGGGCTCATTTGGGCTCATTTTGAGAGCTGGGCAGGAATAGCTGTTTCCAGCTCTGCCACTGGTTCAGGTTTAGTCTGGGACTCCAAGAAGACTAAAAGCCATTGCTGTAGTTGCTTCATGGTGGATTCTAGTAGATAAATGTTAAATGTGGATGAAATGCTGCAGTGTTTGACTGGGAATTTGTCAGTGTGGTTATCCCAACTAACTCATTGCTGTACATATGGGAAACTGAGGCAGGCACTGACAATAGGAAATGCTTTCAGAACTGCTCGAGAGGTTTACGAGACCAGATTTCACTTCTAAAAATTACTTTGAGCCAGAATTTACACAGATAACTGGAGTCTAGCTGCATCTTTAGGCATATATGTATTCATATATGGCTTTCCCAAACTTAGACTTGCCACAGTGGGTCAGAACCCAGCTAAGGGTATTTCCCAATGCCAGAGACCTTACTTTTTTGTATCGACCTTTCCTGTAAAGAAGCATCCTCCTTCTCTGGTGTTTTCAGCAGAACAAAAAATATAGAATCTCAATCTGATCTATCTAAGCAACCATACCACATCTATCACCACAGGCTTTTGAACCAACCAAGGACCCAAAACCTTGATCAGATCTGACTTCAGAGGAATACCTTTACTGCAAGTACCCTTTACTTTCTGCTTCTCCGCAGTAAAAAAAAGGAAGGGATGTGGGAGGAGACTGAGAGTGATGTTGCCTATTTATGAACAAGGTATCTTGGAAAGAGGGAGATGAGAGAAGTGACAGCTATCTTTACTGTCTCCAGGCTTAAGATAAACAGAGGACTCATGCCTGTGGCTGTTAGCTCAATATTTTCCACACGGTGCTGGCGTTCAGCTTTGGTTTGCCTCTGGTACTGATGGACACTGTAGTAGCATCTTTCTGTGGTTTTTGCGAACCACACACTGTGCATTCGCATCAGCTTGAGAGGGGACCGCTCCCCATGTGACGTTTCCAAAGAGCTCTTGGGGACCCAGCAGAGAAAGGGCCCCGTATCACTGAGAGTGTTATGCCTTTGGTATTCACAACCTGGGTTACTCACATATGAGACCACATGATCTTGTCTTCCTGGAAGAAAGGTCCGGTTATCGTCAGATCTGATGTTGAGAACTTCCTGCTGCAGTGTCACACATTCACACCCAGTGTGGCTGCGAATGCAGTGCTAACAGCTTGCCAGCTCCAAAGCTGTCAGCCTTTTCACACGGGAGGGGAGGGGGGAATACTGAGCCAGCAGGATGGTCCTCAGGGGCTTGCAGCAGGATCACCTCCAACTCTGTATTCGGTGGCTGAGTCCCTTGGGGAAGGGAGTAGGAAGGAGGGCTAAAGGTATATTGGTCCGAGCAAAGCTTTGCCTAGTCCCCTATTTAGAAAAGCTGTTAAATGACTGGAATGCTGCAATGGATGGCTATAAGCTCTTCAGAAGGGATAGGCAAGGAAGGAGAGGTGGTGGGGTGGCTCTCTATGTTAGGGAGTGTTTTGATTGTATAGAGCTCCACGATTGTGATGACAAGTTTGAGTGCTTATGGGCAAGGACGAGGGGGAAGGCCAACAAGGCAGATATGGTGCTGGGACTCTGTTATAGACCACCCAACCAGGTTGAAGAGGTGGATGAAACATTCTACAAGCAGCTGGCAGTAGTCTCACAATCGTGTGCCCTTGTTCTCATGGGGGACTTCAACTTTCCGGACATCTGCTGGAAATACAACATGGCAAAGAACAAGCAGTCAGGAGGTTCCTGGAGTGTGTGAAAGATAGATAACTTCCTGACACAGCTGGTAGGTGAGCCTACCAGGGGAGGAGCCTCACTAGACTCCTGTTTACAAACAGGGAAGGACTGGTGGGAGATGTGGTGGTCGGAGGCTACCTTGGGCTTAGCAACCATGAAATGGTAAAATTCTCAATTCTTGG
>VYZV01030967.1:1153-20383 GCA_013401275.1 Pandion haliaetus | reverse complement strand
TTACTAACTGCACAGTACATTCCTGCAGTTATGGGCTCTACTTTATGAATTTGCTATTACTCCCTGTTATATTTGCTAAACATTAGCAACTTGTATAACCATGAAAAAGTGTACCAGATTTAGAGAGGCTGGGGTTGGGGTTTTCTTTTCCCCAGGGCCCATATATTGCCAAATATTTTTGAGTAACATCTTTTTACTAAGACACATTCCAGTGCAAAACACTCCCATCTCACCTGTTTGTTGCAAACCCACCCTCAGGTCAGTGCCTCAGACATCGGTGGCTACAGCAAAAGGCTCCATGTAATTCTTAACTAATCTATCTGTGTCCACTAGCCAAGACCTACCTTGTCAAAAAGCGATGGAATAGGAACACAAATGAGCTTTGTTTTACTATACTGATTGCCTGCTACATAATTCCACTTCAAAAAAATACCCCATGACCTCACAAACCCTATGAATGACTGTATCTTTCGGAGTAGGCCAACTGTGGACCATGTCTACCTCTGTCTAGATATACTGACAGGACTGGCACACTATCCTCCAAAACAGTGTTGTAGCTATTTGGAGTCATCTACACCTGGTAAATTTTTGCCCTTCTGGATTATTTTTTTCCGAGGTAATTTCCAGGACTTGCCTCAGCAGTTTTCTTACTTTCAGGTAAACTCAACTTTAATTCAGATATGCCCCAGCACAGTCACTTCGTTTATGTTCTAATGAATGAAATGGCTCAAATCTAGGGGGACAAGCATCTTCATCATTAAGGGGAGAAGAAAATGGCCTTATCCGCAAGTAATCTTTGGTTAGGCCATAAGATCTGATGTAAAGTTTGTCTCTTCAGGTGACAGTTTATCTTCTCAGAGAAACTGCTGATAAATGAATGTATCATGTATGTATATATGACAGCATTTACCTGCCTACTTAGCATCTCTCTCCTTCATTGAGAGCTTTAACTCCAAAGGGCAGTAAACACACAGCTATTCCTGCCACAGATGTGTCTCCCTCCACCTTTCATTATTTCTCCGCAGACTTCTCCACCTGACAGTACTACATCTCTCAGGTTGCAGTGTCTTGTTCCATTTTCACACATCCAGGCTTTTGGGAGTAGTGCCCTGGTGCTATCTTTTGTCTGTATAAAGTATAGCTTCCTCTGCTGTAGCAGAAATCTTACAGTCTTCTGCTGTTAAGTTTAAAAGAACAACTAGAGCCTTTCTCTGCAGAAACTAATGTAGGTAGATGTTTTGTCTACCCCACTTCCAAAAGACTCTAGGCAAGATGGGACGTCTCTGTATGTGGGAAACAGCTTTACATTTAGTCAGATAAGTGGAAAATACTGAATTTTCTCCCACTCTCTGGAGAAGAGTTTTGGTTCTTCCAGTTATTTCCCAGGAACCTAGGGGCAACCAGGATATTATGAATAAGTATACATGTTCCCAGTCCTGTCTTCCCAAATCTCTTTCACCTAACGTAAAACACAGAACCTGAGCAGGAAACTTGGACAAAACAAGTTAAACATTTACACTATTTGTCACAATGCATACCAGGGGAAAATATTGCTCTATGCATGTTTTGCTTTTGGCTAGCATTTTCAATGCTTTATTTAGGCTTACCACCTATCTTAATCCTGGTGTAGCCATTTATTTAAATAAACTTTTCAAGCCACTGAAAAGTCCTTGACTTATTTTGCAAGTTGACACAAAAATGGATTTCTTGCACTGCACAAGAAACTATACTCTCACTCTTAAAGTGATACCATTTTGTATACCAAAAAAGAATTAGATAATGAAGGCAGCAGATAATTTTAAAAAACAACCACCACCTCCAACTGAAACCCAAACCAAATGGATAGGTGCAGTTGGAAAAGACCCTCCTCCACACCACAGCTGATCCTGCAGTCTTTACTTACATAAGAAGTCTCTTCAAGGCTTGTTTTATTTTATTTCTTTTCTTTTAAATAATAATAAAAAAATCTTATGAAGAAATTAGTTCTATGCATTATAGTTTTAATTCTGCTTCTCTTATTCACATTGGTGAGTATGCAATACAACAGGCAGCCTGTGTTCAACATGACTACTTATAGAAGAGGTTAGCTCTGTGTTACGGATGTCACAAAATGTTTCTTTATGATCCAGATTCTCTTGGGTAAGGAAGAGTTATGTGAACATTAGCAATGACACACATCTTAGTGACTCTGCAAGAGAAAACCTAATGGTTCATACAATTGTATTGGATATGCAGCTAGTCTCCTCATGAACTGCATCATGTCCAGAAACAGCAGTACAGGTGTAAATATTTTTATATTTTTAAAAATGTATAAAATAGACCCTTTGTCTCTTGACAAATGGTTTATCAAACACCTAATGTCTTAAAACCTGATTTCCTTGTTCTTATTGGAGGAAATTCAAGCTGTATATGACAGCTAATTATACTAGGGGAAATACGGTAATAGTTATCATGGAATGGTGTGAAATACCTTATTTATTGGAGCTATCTGTTCCTAGAATTGAGTACATATATAGAAAATAATTCTCTAAAAAGTTATCTGTAGAAGATTCCAAGCATAGGATGATGAAAAAACGGGTGCTGTTGTGTCAAGGAGGTGATAACAGGAGGCAGATAGCAGCTTTCTCACATCTTCACCTCCCTTGATAATGTATGCAGTGGCTCATCATAGGTAACTGATGTTAATTTATACAAGCACACCTGTACAGGGCTGGAAGTCAGGTAACCAGACAAAAAGTATGTCTCTGCTTTTTCAATACAGCTACCCAGAGGCCTACATCTGCACAAATTTAGTTCTGGAGACATCAGCAGGTTTTAATAAACCACCTACAGATGTCTTGTTCCACACAAATCAAGGAGTTTACATGTTTAAATCTGGACTGATTTAACTAGCAATCAAGTGGCATGATCACACTTGGCACCAATAGTTGCCTCATATTTATTTATAAGTCACCCTGAGCAGATATTGGTTTGTTTTTAAATTTATTCATGGGGCTCAATCACCTTTCCCATCTTGTGGAACGCACACACACACACTCACTTTGTGAGAAAATGTAAAGAAAAACCTGAGCAATTAATACTCCTACTTTAGTAGCAGAAAGACAAAGTGAAAAGTTCTTGCTTTGTTTCTCTGAACAGGTATACTGAGAATTAATTTATTTTGCATATATTGAGAGAAAGAAAAACGTGGTAACATACTGTTACTAACACTATGTCCTACAGATTTTAATAGTGCCAGTACTGAGGTGAAATGGGGATTTAGCATGCACTAAGGCTGACAGAGAAGATGGCTGTATTTCTCAAGGTCTGACAGTAGCTACTCAACAAGACTTGCTGAAATCTGAAGGTCCACCCACCTCCTGTTTCAGCAGTGTTTTTGACCACAAAATTCTTGGCTCTTAAAGGAGAGAGCCAGAAATGAAGACAACTGCTCTAAGATTCACCTTCCAGACCTTCACCTCTGCATGTGCTCTCCAACACAGACTCTTAGATTAAACTTTGGCATTGCTGTCTTCTTTGGACAAGAAATAACTATTCCCTCCTCCTGTCTGCATGTCTCAATCACAGCTCAGGGTCATTCCCTGAGCAGCTGTACCTCAGTGCTGACTTCAAGGACCAACTACATATCTCTTTGTAAGGCAAAGTTGGTATCTGCTGAGGCAGGACTCACAGATGAGGCTGGGAAGCAGGTCCCAGGGGAATCTCACCACTGGGGCCACAGGCCCTTTCTCCTCACTCACAGGACAGACCTCCTCTGAGTGCAGAGAGAATTCACTTTACAAGGACAATTCTTTCCATTCAAGTGCACAGTTCTCACAGGAACTTATTTTCTTCCTTCTCTCTCTTTTCCATCTAAAAAAATTATTTGGAAAAGATGTCTTTCTGTTCAAAAGGCTTATGACATTGCTTCTGGCCACTGACATATTCCCATTTACTCTCCATTGCCTTACTGCAACAAGATGTAGCCTGAACATCTTGCCTTTAGAAGAAAGGACATCTGAAGTAAATCCAGAAACAGAAATGGATGAACAGCTAATTCAGGGAGTGGCTGGTGAAGAATGGTAGAAAAAGTGGGTTTCACATGGGTAATGCTTCCAGCAAAAGAAACACAGAAAGTCTCCCCTGGGGAAAAGATCAAAGATATAGAATCATAGAATTATTTACATCGGAAAAGACCCTTAAGATCATCAAGTCCAACAACTAACCTAACACTGCCAAGTCCACCACTAAACCATGTCCCTAAGTGCCATGTCTTTTAAATACCTCCAGGAACAGTGACTCAACCACTTCCCTGGGCAGCACAGAGTGGCTGCTGGGGCAGGCACAGCACTTCTGCCAGCAGCTACAAAAAGCCAAGTCCCTGTGGACTCCGTAAACACCGACGGTTGTGCTGAGGTGCCCCCAGAAGCTCTGGAGATAGGTGGAAGCCTACGGCAGTCATTTGTCCTTTCCCTGTCTAGCCTTGCCCATCTATTTCTCTGTGCATGTAGGTATGTATAAGGT
The DNA here is from genome assembly GCA_013401275.1 of Pandion haliaetus. Classification (NCBI taxonomy): domain Eukaryota; kingdom Metazoa; phylum Chordata; class Aves; order Accipitriformes; family Pandionidae; genus Pandion; species Pandion haliaetus. The sequence goes on along the minus strand of VYZV01030967.1, from coordinate 15,880 downwards.
TGATTTGATGGGTGATGTTACTTGTAGCTTAGAAGGTGATGAAAAAGGCCCTTCTAAAAAAAACTAGGCTCAGTGGAGCTTGACTATTCAAAAGCAATCCTTTCTAATTTTTAGAAAGGAAAACGGAATTACTAGGTCATTGACAGTAACGGCCAGTACTCTGCTTTTCTCTCCTCTGCCCTCTGTTGAAAAAATTTGTGTGAGGTGGGAGTCTTGAATCTTCTGGTTATCTTGACCCTAATTTGCAAGGAATAGCAGTGTTTAGCCAACATTCTCAGAGGATATTCCAACCTTTCTAGCAGAAGGGTATTTATAGAGGAGTTGGCCTTGGCACAAATGATGTAGGAATGGTGAAGCTGGATTTAGTCAACCCTTAACATGAATTGCTACAGGATGGATTCCACAATGGAGGGTTGCAGCTGTGACATGGATAAAAAACCCTCCTTCAGTCAAAGCAGCACTGCGTTTGCTCTTGACATGATCTGCTGCCTCTGGTAACCAGCACTTTGTATCACAACCCCACCCTTGAAAAACCCATTTTACAATAGCTATACCCACTGTCAACAATTTGGAGTTTTGTTTATGTACAGGACGGGGAATATAGCCAAACCTTTGGTTAACTAGAATTGCATTGGAAAAGGTCTTAAACCATATCAGATGCCTTTAAAGGAAACAAAAAGGATCAGCAAATGTTATTTATCTCCATGTAAGCTTGTATTTGCTTTTAGAACATAACTAGAGTTATGAGTTTTAGACCTCTAACTAGTTATAATAGGATTAATAATATTTTTAATACAATACTAGTAATATGATTAATAAAATGACTAAAGATAAAGATAATAACTTCACAAGACTCTATAAGCTATGAGATAGCTAGAACTCTGATTTCATTAAGAAGATAGTAATGAATTATTTCATTTTTATTTTCAAAGCAAAGCAAAGAAATTCTAAGCTTCTCTAGCCAAAGATTATGTGACTCAGAACACAAGCAAATCACACAGACTTTTTATAATGTGTCCAAAATGTGACATCAATACATGAAATATTATCCAGGAATTATTATTGTGTGCTTTAGGTAGCTATTTCTTATTTCTTGTACAGCAATTAATAGCAAAATGCTTCTGAGCTTTTAAGTGAAATTGATTTAAGTGACCAGAAGAAGTTCTCACTTTGCAATGCTATTAATTTAGTTATCCAGTTATCTTTGAGGTGCTCTCCATAATCTGAACAGCTAGAAATTGTATACTTAGGTAATGACCCTCTCTAAAATAAATGTACATATTCAAAAGGTATATCAGCAAAAAATAAAAAAAAATTCAATGGAAAAATCTTTAGGGCAATTATACAGTTTGCAAAAGAAAAGACAATATATTAATTTAACTTTTACTTCCTAACTTTATTTTAAAAAAGCCTTCTTTTTTGAGGAAGTATTAGAAAATAAGGTTTAAAATGTGTAACTTAAATCTTTCATCCACTTTCTTGTATATGCTGTACATATGCTTTCATTTCTGTACATTCCTAGGCATTGCACTTCTGGATAAGAATGGATAGCCCAGGGAAGTTTTGAGGATGTTTCTCACTCAAGTATCTGAAAGACTAATCAAGAACCATGAGAATATTACTTGGCTCTTACAAGGCATTTCCAGACAACTGTTGCAAACCAGGAGTGTTAATGAACTTATAAAGACATCAAGCCTGAATAGGCACACAAACTGTACCACATCTTTGAATTTTGTGTAACCACTCTTAAATCTTTGCAATTAAAGGATATAATATGCCTAAGAACTTCTTTTGTCCCAAGTGCAACATATAACTGAAACATATTCTGAATGTTACTAGTGGAATGATATAAAAAGGTTGTCTCAAAATGATATGTAAATAGTAATTTTATCTTTAAATTTGCAGCCTGCATTTTAAGATCCTGAATCAGATTTTTATTTTATGGCTTGCTTTCAATAAGCTTTACAGGAGTATCCTACATAGTTCACAAAATATTTTCAAAATGTGCCCTTTTTTAATGTTTTTGACTCAGAAATATTTTATGTATGTCACCACAGTCATCTCTTTCTTAGAACATGTAGATCTTTACCATACTAACTTTAGTATTAGCATGATTTATCAATGGATTCCTGCTGAAATGTAATACATTGCTTGAAGTTCCAAATCCTAAAGCTAGCCACTTCTTACTTCATATGCCAAACTCAAAGCTATTTTGCTTAGTATGTGACTGACTTTTCATAATTCACTTAAGGAAACATCAACCAAGCTATGTTCTTGACTAACAAAACCTGTGTGGTTTCAGGAACTGAAACGGGTTGCACATGTCTAAACTCAGCATACGATTATGCCACTGACTCACATGCTTCCCTTGCCAGACACAAGTCCTATAAAAGTTATCAGGATGCCCCAAGAAGGGAGTCTTAATTTAGTTTTAACTGCTTCATGTCCAGTGGTTTCATCTTACTGAAATGCAAACTTTTTAGATTGTCCTTCTTAGCCTTTTTGAACTTGTATTCTTATGTGCATTCCTATTTTTCTGTTTAGTGGATTTTATAAATGGTAACAGAAGACATGACATATTTGGTGACTGGACTCTCCATCAGAATAGTGAATTTTGGCTTCTCTGTATCCTCAACACTAACTTGGTTTCATTTTATATGACATGATATATTCACTTTCAAACCNACTTTCAAACCACATCAATTTCAAAAAAAAAAAAAAAAAAGAGGAGCTGTGTGTGAAATGTTTAGCTAGGTTTAATTTCCTTCCTGTGTCTGCTGAATTTTTACAACATAATGAAAATATATGAAACACAAGTAAAGGAAAAGAGACAACCCAATCTCACCATCACTCCATGAACCAGAGGGATTTTGTTATGTGACAATATGATCATCATCACATGCGAGAGCTTTTATCCACAAGTATAAAATAACTGTGTTATCCTACCACCTTGACAAATTCCATTTATATTACATTTTCCTCAGGAGTGAAAAAGAATAGTGTATAAAAAACCCCCAAACCTAAGAGTTTAAGGACCAGCTGCTTCTGTTTAAGCCCAACTGTTTCAGTATTGATGAAGCATAGCTAGGGCATGATGTCATCTGAAGGGCCGGCAGAATATACCCTGGTTGATCTTAAAAGTATGTAGGGGTCTAGCCTCTCCTCTCTGAGTGTGCATAATTCCCATCAGTGGGGAAGGGAGTTGCTCACATGAAGAAAAGATGATAAAGTAGACTAAATGAACATAGTGGATAGAGAGGTGCTTAAGTTCTACCAAAGAAAAAAACAACTATTTTCTTAATATTTACTTGTTCTTGCTACAACACAGAATCTAGTTTTAAAAATTGAAGAGAAAAAAGAATAATCTTCTAATGCCTCCTGTTTGCTTTTATATGACCCTACTGGAATGGAAATAATTCTTTTATTCCAGTCCTTCCATTCTCTTTTCTCCATCCATTCATCCAACTGTCCATTCACCCCTTCCTCTCCTTCCTACTTCTATGGTTTGATATGCATGCATGGAGATATTTGCATTGTATATAATTTACTACATATTTAATAGAAGCTTTTCTTGTTTTAAAAGGTGCAGGAGAAGAAAATAAATGTAATAAAAGCTTCAGCTTATAAACATAAGTACAATACACATGTTCACAGGCACACAGAAAGAATAATGACATTTAGTATCTAGCCAGTCACTTAAAAGGATGGCACTATATATACTATTCTAAATGCCAAGCAACAATGAAAATCTTAAAGTGATAAAACTCTCTCAATGTCATGGGAACACGATTGACACTTGTCATTACTGTGCATCTTTCTATTTCTTCACATATCCTAAACTGCCTATTCTTACATAATTCAACACATTCAATAATGTAGAAAATCAATTAATATTTACTGACCTGTCTCTGCTTCTCCGTGATGGGAACGCAGCGTTACAGCCAGCCACTGTGCAGACATGCATCTCTTTTAAATGAACATTTCTGTAGTGAAGCTTCACACTGTAGGAACTCTTGAAACTTTTCTTGCACACATAGCAGATCTTGGGGTCTGGGCTGGAGCACATTTCACCTTCTGGTGAGAACTTCTGAGGGCTGCTGTAGTTGAATGTAGAAGCAAAACTTTCATGAAGGGCAGCCATACTGGCACTGCCTCCATTGTACAGTCCATATTGACTCATGTAGAACATATCATATGTAGGATCTGTATACTCTTCCTTCACCTTAATGACATCCTGGTTGGAAGAGTCATTGTGGTTTTCATCTGGTCTGTCACTGTGCATCATAGATTTTTCACCAGGTTCGTGGAGGCGATCATCGCCTTCCATGGATTCCTCACACAATTTGGGCTCTGATGACTCTGACTCATTTTCATAGTCTCTCTCGTGCTCCTGGTCTTCTGATGTCATGCTGTCTGCCCTTCTTATGTCTGGTCTGGAAATGCATCTGCTTCTGTCACTTTTGGAAAAGTCTTTCACAGACAGTCCTGGGCTCATTTCCTCCTGAGAATGGCAGTGATTGTCATGACCAATGTCATTCACCATCGTGCTGCTGTCATTCACCTCTTCATCTTCATCATCAAACTCATCGGCAGTATCAATAACTTCCTTTTCAATTTTAACTGGCATGCTCGACTTCCTTGGCTTCTTCTTGGGGGCAAGGTCAGCATTAGGCTCTGGGGTGGGCATCAGCACTGAAGGTACTGATGTCTCTGAAGGAGGAGGGGGATGCTGCTCCATGCCACTCACTGCTGGTATTATTGGACTGGTAGGGAGTGAGGTTGGAGGACTCACCATCTCTCCAGGAGTAAGTAAATTTCTGTAAAAAGGAGGAACAGGTTGGACAGTCTTTAAAGCTGGGAACACCAGCTGACTGGGGAGAGGGTTCTGTAGTACAGGATCTAGAGGGGGAGTGGTAAACCCCATTGGTGGACGCCCAGGGCTTGTTAAAGTTAGGCTGGATTTTGTACTTGCTATGACTGGAGTGGCGGCACCTGATGTAGCACGAATTAGATCTTTGTCACGGTTATTCCTTAGCATAGGCATGTGGAGGCGGGGATTGGGGTTAGCACTGTGGCGATTGCGGCTTCTGAGAGAGCTGAAGACCATGTTGCAGCCCTCAATAGTGCAGCGGTGCTTGATTTTCAGGTGAACAGCATTGTAGTGGATTTTAAGAGTACCTTTGTCATAGAAAGTTTTGCCACATGCATTGCAAAACACCCTTCCTTTCCTGGAGGCTGACCCCATTCTCCTCATTCTGTGTATGCGGAATGAGCTTTTAGTGTGTTCTGTTTTCGATAAATCATTGACAGGTGTAGGTGTCTGAACAGGAGAGACACAGGCTGGCTCAGTTTTGGGCTCAACATTTGTGATGCTGGTCAAAGCATTCCTGCTGGATGTTTGCTCATTCTTGAAAGGCGTAGGGGAAACTTCAGACTCACTGCTCTCATTATATTCATTTTGGGTTGTAAGGCTTGGTTCACGGAGCCTCATTGCCGGCTGTTCCAGCAGGAGGCCATTTGGAGGCAGCCCCAGCAGTGGAGCAGAGACTGGATTTATGTACTGGAATGGAAGCAGGAATGCAAGACTATTTGGGATGTTTTCAAAATGATGAATGCTGGAAGGGTTGCTATTCTCCAGGTGAGCAAGGAGACTTGGGCTCCTGGTGCGATTATTGCTTTCAATAAAAGTCCTTATATCTGAATCTGTCTTTGAAGATGGCACAGCCACAGCCTGCCCTTCTTTTTCTTGAATTGCCATGAGCTCCACAATGGATTTGGTTTCTCCAAATCTCAGGAACTGCTGAAGGGTAATGATCTCTTCTTCCCTGGACATGATGGCCCAGCGGTCCAGCACTTTGCCTGCAGCATCCTAGAGGCCATATCAAAGAAACAACAAAGACAAACACAAAGAAGAAACTTATTGATTCTGCATAATTATTGAATTCAATAGAAGGTGCTCTACTGCCTGAACACGAAACACTAAGCTCAAAAAACAACATGCAAACAGCGTTAATAGAACTGGACCAAAAAATGCAAACTTTCCAGCCATGCAAATATAGTAGAGTCACCGTCAGAGAAACAGATTGAGTTTAATAATGTCAGAGCGAACAAAATGTAGACCATGGGGCTCTGTGATCTAAAATGCTTTCAACACTTTTATTTTAACAGTAGTGATCTATGTACAATGCCACTGTTTAGCATACATCAACATAAAACATGAATTGTTGCTGTGCACTCTATTATAAAATATAGAAAATTGTACCTTAATCACTATTAAATGGTGACACTATAAGAAAGAGCTAAATAAATGCATTTGATAGATTTGCTTCTTAACTATAAGCAGATGTAAGACTGAAGTCACTCACGGGCCGTCTCACAAGAAATTCTGATGCAAGGCAAAAAGTCTTAAAAATAGCACATAATACTTGTACCTTACTCCTTTTTTTTTTTCTTTTTTCTTTTTTTTCCCATGACAGCAATACTGAAAAACATATTCATTGTAAACTTGCATCAAAAGGTAGAAATTGGGGCACTGGTTTTAAGCATAACTGGACTATTACTGGCAATTGATTCCAAGCTTGCAATCTTTGTATAGTTTAGACTTAAGAGATGACTTTTTTGCAGCCTTGTTATAAATGACAGTTAAAAATATGTAAAAAGTAAGCATCTGATGGATGTAGATAGCATAAATGTGTAAAAATGTTGTCTCTTAACATTGCCTTCTGATAGCAAGGGAAAAATCCAGAGAGAATACACATCAGTAATCACTAGACTATCTGTTGTTAAATATACATTAAAAAGCATTTCACACTTTCATTTTTGCTAGTAAGCATGAGATTTGCCTGAAGGTAGGACTTAAAAATTCTGCAATGTAATGTCAGGCAATCCATTCCAGCATGTATTGATAAAAACATATTAAAATACTTATATAATGAATACATCATTTTATTGGCATCTTTCCTTTTGGGCAAATGCTGGACATAACATCAGCACAGTAACTATAACCAACAAGCACTGTTGCAGGCCATCAAACCAGAATTATTCCAATGCCTCCTCATGCATTAAACAGCTTGAAAGCCTTGCAAGATACTCCACTGTACTGTCTCTGATCATTTTAAATCTTGAATCTCAGCTTCAGAACCTTATCTGAACACTTTGGACTACACAGTATTGCAAAAACCACCAGCTCTTGTTTGATTTTGAAGCCTGCAAATAGCTTTCTTTTTTTTTCCCAGGTCTTATTTATTTATTTATTTTATTATCTTCAGTCTTCAGAGGATTGGTTCTTCTCTCCCCTCACATTTCCTACAGTACTGGAAAATGCAATTTGCCCTTAGTAAAGCATATATTTATTTGATTACAGCTGGTTTTATTATTTCAGTTCTGATCTGTGTCACCTCTCTGGATACAAAGTTAATGACAAAGGTCAATGCTGTGCATGTTTCAGTACCTTAGATGCTACTGTAAAACCTTTAGAAAGGCTCCACACATGAGCATTCGCAATCAAACTTTACAAGACTATGAAACCCTCAACAGCAATTAATTATGGACAATCTTACCCAGCTGACCCAGATGGAAGGCCCCAGAAACCATCTCCATGCAGAGAACATTCAGCATGTATTTACACAGTGACAAAGGAAACACCATGATGCAAATGCTGGTCCTGGTTTGCAGCATTAATCAGGAAATGTCCCCACCTTAGGACACCTTTAAACACTGTGGATGTCTCTAGTTTCTACATCCTCCCAGTTCTACCAGTCTGATCCAGCAGTATTTTACAGGCAATCAGTGCTATCTAGTAGAAATCATCCAGAACATCAAAAAAACCCACACAACAATAAAACAAAGTGAAAAAAAAACCAAACCAAAATGAGGTGAGGGGAGGGAGAAAAAAACTCATCAACACCACAGACAAACAATTAAAGGACAGGTTCATATTTTAAAGCTCTAAGATTACATTTTTTTCCCATCCAACTAACTTTGGCTACTCTCCTCATGAGTGTGACCTAAAACTTCTTACACCTTCTCCCACAACTTCCAGCCAGCCATACCAGTTCTACATTTGAGTAATTCCTACCTGGAACTGCAAAATGAGACTTGGTTCAGATTTTGGTCTCCAGACCCAATATATATGCACACATTTCTGATTCTAAGCCACAAGTATTAATTCCTTCTAACTGTAACTTAAATTGTTCAAAGATGGAAATAACATTGTCTAATTTACACAGCTTACATGTATTGAATTAGGATTCCTGTCTGCAGCCAGCTGCAGGCTGCTTTGTAATGTACTACTGGTAGTAATTTGTTTTGTTTTTGCTTTAATTTGTAAATCACTCACAGGCTTATGTAACAGATGGATGCTTTACAAAAACGGATATTTAAGTAAATAAAAATTAAATACAACCAGCATGACAATAACTCATGAGAATAGTAGGTACAGATTCTGTAACAGACCCCCACACATAAGCAGAAGGTGGTATCACACAGTCCCTCACCCGGCAGCAACACAACCAGCTCCTTGTGTGCACAGAACAGACAGACATCATCTAAATGTGGGGGCTCCCAGCATGCTTTCGGGGATTTGTTCTTCTGCTTAACTCAAGAAACTGGCAGTTGACTACATGATCTATCTCTCAATGAGATGCCACCACCCTTTGTTTCATTTAGTTTAAGGATTTGCAATGAGGAGGGCAAAACCTTCAGCAGCTGCTAAGTCCCACTGATCACAGAAACTGGCAGCCAAGGGTGTGATTGTCATGGGGTTACCCTCACTGTCATAGAAACAGCAGGGCATCAGAAAGCTGCTCTTAAATGATCCTTGCCTAGTCCTACTAGTTATATCAGCCTATACCTTGTTAATTTTCAGCAAGAAGTTGTTTGGCTTTTTTCCCCCAGCAAAAGTAAGGAAAAATTGCACATATGCCTGTATTTCATAGACAGCACACTACTTATGGGTACTGTGTAGCATATGCTTCAATATTTACATAGTGATGGCTTTCCATAAGTCATTGTAAGTATGTATTATGCAAAACTAGATAAAAAGCAAATAGGATTGTCATTTTTTGATAAAACTTAAAATTAACAGAAAATCTAACCATTATCCCCTTTGAATTAAGCTATAACTAGCTAGGGATCTCTCTCCGTATATGGTAATACTTGATTAGAGGTTCAAGTCCTTTCATACATGTAATCGATTTCTTGTTTCTTGCAATCTCTCACGCTAAATTTTCTCCCCAAAGCCATTAAATCATATCCGCATTTAAATATTTCATGACAAAAGGTTCCAATTTATATTACTTTTTTCAGCTCACAACTGATTAAGCCAAGCCTCCTGTGACAATGTGTACAAGGAAGTCAGTGAGTATAGAGATACCACTGCGTGCTTACAGCTCTAAGCCAGGCAGTAGACAATTAACCCCAACCCGTACAGCATACAGTGATACTCTTCCTTTGCCCATACTGCCAGGTTTTTATTTTTATTTTATTTTATGTGTGGGTAGCTCTCCCACAATTTCAGATGGAGAAAATATTTTAATGTCTAAATCATATTAAATTAACCTCCAAGGATGCAAGACATAACCTTGAATCTTTTTCCAACTCCAAACACACACTTGACTGTATTATTTTTATAGATATGGATTCATATACACACATACTACATTAGATCTATAAAGTAATGTCATGGTTAACCACCCTGAACCTGCCTCCTCATTTTTGCTGACCGTATGTTAGGAAGAGATGTGCCAGGATACGTTAGGACACATCTTGTCTTAAACTTCTGAGTCAGACAGAACAAGTGAAGGGTGTCAAGATGATTATCTTGGATGATACAAACAGGCTACAACAAAAGATGGACACAAAGATCACTCTAATTTTTAGAAGCTTAATTGGGGAGGATTGTGAAGATGAGTCTTCATTTCCTGAAGGTCTTTAGGCTTTACAAATTTCAAGCTTTCAGTTCAGCTTTAAAACCTCCCAATATAAAGACTGCCTATTTAGAAAATAAGGACACTCTATGCAAACACGCACTATAAACATACACTATAAACCTTGAACTTTTTTTATGAAATCAGTTGTTTTAAACTCCCACTTTGTGAGAGAAGCTCCATTGACTCCTGTGCCTGCATTACCTGCAGGTAATTTTACATGTCTACACTCACACAGACACATGTATGTACATACATATATAAACACCACAGACTTTTTTCAGTTTTATTTTTATCTTACTAATTAACTTTTTGGCATAGGTAAAAGTATGTATACACCCGGATGAATACATAGTGAGAGACGATTACACAAGAGTTGAGATTAATAGAAAGGTTACAAAAAAGTTAAAATTGCTTCTTAAACAAGCCTTATGTTCTGGGAAGCACTCAAGGATTATTTTTGGGCACTAATTTGCTAACTTCTGAGAACCAAAGTTATATAGAAAAACACTTTGCTAGCCTTCATATTTTAGCAAGTTTGCATAAGCACCATAAGCTGCTGCATTTGATATGTATCAGCTAAGTACCCATGTTACAAAAGATTACATAGATACATGTTTGATTAAATAATGAAGCAAGCCTAGTGTTTATCACAAATCTTTCTTCTATAAGCCCTTCTTAAAGAGCTATATATTTTCTAGCTGATCTCAAACAAGCATTTTGAGTGCAGCTGTAACAGCTGAAATGCAGACTGAAAGATATTCATTTGGTCATACTATAATTGCAGAGGATGGTTTTAATTAGGGTGTAGACAGGAAAAAAAAATCAACATTTGTTTCTAATAAAGAAAAGCCTACATAATTTCCATGATTTAGGGTTTGTTGTTTTTGTTTGGCTGAATTTCCCAGGAGCATCTCTTTGCCTCCCAATTAAATTTCAAGCTGTTACACTATGGGTAGTCCTACTACTTCTGGGGTAAAAGTTACCAAAAGTGCGCAGCAGCACACCAACTCACATTAGTACAGATGGGGTTCATTTTGGCTAACTCCTGCTGACCTCAGTAGGACAGAAGTAAGCCCTATATCTAGTTTTCCACACAAATGTACACTCACACATACAATCACATATTCATTTTTCCGATAGGTGTTTTTACCATGCTGAACCTAACTCAACTTTGCTCCTGTAAACATGAAGAAAAGGTGTACATAGTTGCTCACCATAATTATATATGTGCAACTGGTATAAGATGTAACACACCCAGCCTGAGCGAGCCATGGTTAAATTTTTTTCCCCTCATCTGTCGCTTCTCATCCACCTCCTACCACCCCCCCTTCACCAACTCAAACCATATGAACAAACTCATGTTGAAGTGTCAGCAGTCCTTTCCTTGAGTTATACTGCTGCAGCAGGAACAAACACAGTGCAGCACTACTGAGTTCTCAGTCAATAATGGAAATCTTTATCTTTTGGCTTCACTGCAGCCTCCACTCTGCTAGAAAAATCAAAAGTGATAGATCTTCTTCCCTTCTGACACCCCCTTTCTCTTACCTGTTGGTCTTGCCTTCCTTGCCCCAAAGACAAAGGGTATGCCTGAGGATACCAGCATGTTATTACATAGGAAGAGAAGGAGGCTCTCTTTCTCCAAAGTATGACTGAGAATGACACTGGCAGTATACATTCAAATGAAGAGTAACAGGAAGGAGATTTTATTTACTTACATGCATGCTTATATTTACTTTTGCTGCCAGTTTGTAACAGTACTTGCTCTGGTTGCTCCTTAGACTCCAGGTTTCCTTATGCATTCAGCCGCAAAAAGCTTTGTGTTTTGACCAAAAAGACCCCCAAAGAACTTTGCAAACTTTACTAACTGGTATTGTAGACACTGGGCCAAAACTGGCTGCACTTAAGATCCAGTGTAATTGCACTTTAAATCCAGAGTAATTCCACTGACCATGTTGGAAAGTAATTTTAACATAACTTAGCCCTGAAACATGATGTGGACCAAATCTGTTTGAATATATATTGGGCGTACCACCATGGTGGAGCACAGCGGCTGTGTAACGACGCACAGGAGCACTGCTCAATGGTTTTGGAGTGAAAGTGAGGAACACTATGTCCCGCTGAAACTGCAGATGGAACGTAAGGAGGTGGAATGCAATAACCGCAGCTGAAAGCTAGCCAGGACACCGCTGTTAACCACCCACGCTCTCGCTAAATGGCCTACAGGGTCTTTACTGACCGAAAGTATGCAGGTCCTCTGTTTTATATCTCATCCCAACGACATATGCCAGCAGCACAGACTCCTGCACAAGCAACCTGCACTGGTTCTGGACTAATTTGCAGGGAGCAGTATGAAAATACTGGATTCCCAACACATGACTCCTTTTGGGGACTGAACGTCCTCATAGGGCACCCCAACTGAAGAATGCCTTTTCATTTTTCAGGTTCACCAACCTTAAAAGCATTGCCCTGAAAGATGATGACACTCTCTCAAATGCCAACTATAATGCATCCATGTGAACTGCAGGTAGGGGAGAGACTCTCTTACTGTTTTCAGAAGAGATGTTAATTTGAACTCTTTCCTGCTCTTCTTGAATGTGTTTCACCTCTGCAACTCCAGTAAAAATATTAGGATGCAAGGACACTATTTCTAAATGCTTCTTCTGATTTTTAAAACATATTGTTTGACTTTTGATAAAATATTCACTTTGTTATGGAATGCTCTTGATTATGGACCAGATAAGAATGTATAATTCAGAAGATGATGACTTTTTTTTTTCCTGAATAACACTGCATACAGCATTTTTATTTTTAAAACTATGATAGATCACTGTGGGGTTACAATATATTTAATCACAGCAGCTCGAGCTTCATTTAATCATAACAACTACATCAAGCCTCTTTACAATCAGGTGCCTGACAAGTTTTTTTCACAGTAAACCTCTGTCCACACTTGGATGAAAAGAATCTAAGCACAGCCACAGCCTGACACTTTTCTTACATTTACTAGCTTTACAGTGATATAACTCCTGTGATTTCAACAAAATTTGGTTTGATTTACAACTGTCATGTTGGTGATAACTATTAAACAGCAAAATCTGTCACTAACTGATAATGGCAGAACTCCTGTTAGCATGGATACACATTGATTCAGTAGCTTTAAAAAAATCCAAAGTAACCTTTCAGCAGTTGTCATTATCTCATTATTTATTTTGAAATACCAGTGCCACTTGCCAAGTATTTTGCCCCTCTCCCCCCAAGAACTGCACAAATTTTCAAATGCAAACATTTTTTCCATTCACCATCAGTTCTGGTTGAGACTTTCAAAAGATTTCTAAAGACTTTCCTAAATGAGGAGTTAATGTGAGGTGATTAGATGCTTTATGGTATCTGCTCATGAAAACATTTTTCATGCACACTAAAGGTGAAGCATTTTTCCTCATATTCATCAAATGATAGAACATCAGGATTTTATAGAAATTGCGTATTCAAATTCCTTAAACAGCTTTGAAATCCACAACCTTGGACCACAAGTATAGAGAAATATTTTGATACCTTTGCTTCTCTACAACCTGTGAGTGTGGAAAATTCATTGAAATGTCTCTGAAGAAGCTTTGCCACTAACGTGTGGCAAGTAATAGAGTGTTTGCCCTTAGGCAGACATGGCTCCTAGAGGCAGTCAAACCACCAAGCATATGGTGTATGAAGGCAAAAATTTTAGACTCTATGAGGTGCCATGGGGACTTTTCAGGAGAGGATGTAAAAAGAGAAACAAACATGGCAAACCACTGAAATAATTCCAGCTATAAATTAACCTTACAACACAATTTTGCATATAAGCGAGTAGGGAATACATAGCATGCACATAACCATAGCAATGATTCGATTATCGTACTCATTTTCACCAATTTTTGCATATATAGTTGCCCATTTTGGTATGCCATGTAAGAAAATTTGCCTTGATACTACCAGTCCCTGAAATCACTTGTGGTTTTAGTTTGGTGTCAGTGCTAAAGTTATGTTTTCTATGCTCTGGCAGTCTTTCAGTAAACTTAGTAAGCTACTTAAGCCACTCTTTCGGAGCCTCAGTTTCACCAACACTGGAAGAATGACACATAATTTTTATGAGAAACAGGAAACGTTCACAAAGAGCACCAATGAGGTATTGTATTTGCAATACACACAGCCACGAGACACTCCCAGGCTCTCTTCAGCCAAGACCTTCCCCAGTGCACAATGTGATAATACAAACAAATCACATCTGACAACCTTGCCCCCTCTAACATGGACTGCACCAAAAGCTGGCCAAAACATCTAACAGTCAAGTCAAATCAGATTATCAGATGGTCTTTTTCTCACTTTAAATCTAAACTGACTAAATTCATAACCCTAACTGGAAAATGTAAGCACCAAAAGCTGAGTCTTCCAAGGCTTGGAAGTAAAACTTCCCAGGAAGTCAGTAAGAAATTTTCCTAACCAGGGATGTTGTAAGGAATTGAGAAGTTGTCCAAGGACAAAAACACTAGAGTGAAAGTGCCAATAAGTTATACTCATAAATTGGATTTCATTACATGCTTGGTTTTCCGACTGAACCCAAATTGTGCCTCGATGAGGGGTTTCAGCTGTACTATATGCTGGGTACATGAATGGCAGCAGAATCGGGATTTTGATTTCCATCTTCAGTATTCATTAGGGGACTATGCATTATTATTTGCAATATATACACCACTATCTTAATGAGGCCTTTTTCCTTTGATTGTTTACCTAAAAAACGGAGGTGTGTCATAGGTGGCAACATGAT
>VYZV01030946.1:0-12157 GCA_013401275.1 Pandion haliaetus | reverse complement strand
CCAGCCACCTAGTCATTTCATCACCATCTAATCTCCACATTTTCCTTAGCTTGCTTATAAACTGCTGCGTGCATTCCCGGTCCACCTAAGCTCTGAGATAAAGCACCATTATTCAAACTTCAAAATCTTACAGATCAGAGTTAGACCTAAACGGAAGGCCAAAGGCAGTAGTCTTTTAACTTTCTCACTTCAGAATTCTTCCACCTCTGTGTGAAAAACCTGGCATCTGGATATTGCTGGAAGACTGAATATAGGACTAAATGGATTTTGGTATGGATAAACTATAGCAAATTCCTAGGCTTCTAGCTCACTTAACAGCCTATATACAATTTTAAAAAATTACTTATAAGCATGTGTCTCTGGGGTAAAGGGACCAGAACTACAATTCTATACACTTAGGGACTTCTGACAGCTTTACTACAAATTACCCTCAAAAGCAGAGTGAAGATTTACTCTCTTAAATGCTCAATGTTATTTCTTTACATAAAAAACTTCTACACTAAGAGTTTGGAGGAAGGAATGATCAAAATCAAATTGATTTTGATCTGTGGTTTTTTTTTTACTGGGGGGACGGGCAGAACCCCAATATCCTTTGAAATTCAGTATAAGGCAAAGCTCTGATGAATTTTTTCCTTTTTCCACATCACTATTAGGTATACTGGTTCTGCAAAACAAATCAAGTCTCACAGATATTTCTATAATCCTTTTAAATAACATTCTTAAGATCCCTTGTGTGAATTCAGCTAAATAGTAAAAACAGATATTTAAGAACTGAGTGAAACTGTGTATCAATCCAACTGTTTTATGTAAGAAAGAAGAGAATCCAATTCTTACCTCAGATGTCAGTCAAGAACATGACTTTTTTTTTTCCCCAGTCATTTTTCAGAGCAGGATTGCAACATAAATCTATTCACACTTTCTTTTCCATCTTTGCTTTTCTTCCTTCAAACTCTGTCTACATTTGGGATTACTCCTCCCCCTTTGCCCTCCAACTTCATCTAGATTTTCTACATTATTTTTCTCATTCCATTCCTTCTTCCAACCACTTAGAGGAACACGGGTAGCTTGTTTTTCCTAGTTAGCAGGTTTCATTGACCAAAGGAATAACCTTATATTAGTGACACCTCAAGAGAGAGCTTTTTTCATTTGAATGTTGCCTTAAAGCGAATCCTGTATTTTCTCCACGGCAAAAAATTGTGGATGTTCTTCAGCCGGAAGGATTATATTTTAATACTTAAGATGGAAGGATTTGTAGTGATGTGTACGTGTCCTGGGCTAATTTGTCATAGACGTGCCTATTAGCTTGTTCCTTCACATCCCTGATAATATCACTATGACTGCCTTCAGACAAAAGACCCTTCTACTTGTTTGTCAGATCTATAGCAGTTGTATATCAAGATACACTGTACTGGGTTCAGACTGGGATTTTTGTCTGCCTTGCAGAACATAACAAGTGAGGAATGAGATTTAACTGATTTCCCTTCATCTACAGAGAAAAACTTACACGCTGACCCTCTTATCACTCTTAAACATGCCCATGATAAATAAAGAAAACATATTTCAAAATCTGATCATTAATGAATTGGCCAATTAATGTAATCCATGTAAGTATTAACTGAACGTGTGAACTGCAAGGATAAAATAAAAATAAACATATAAACATTCACCTGACATTATCCACAAACAACAACAAAAATTATGAACTCTTTCAAAACATACCATAAAATATGCTGCTAAATATATATAAAGCCCAAAACTATAAGAATATATCTATAAAGCCCAAATTACAAGACTTTGTAAATGCATGTCAGATTGTACAGTCTGCCATTATACCCACTGATGCATATATTCCTTCTTTTTTCAGGTCTTCACATTTAATTGCTATCAGTAGTGTTGTATCAAATGCTTAAGTAGTGAAACAAAGTTTAAGTAGTGAAACAAAGTTTAAGTAGTGAAACAAAGTTTAAGTAGTGAAACAAAGTTTAAGTAGTGAAACAAAGTTTAAGTAGTGAAACAAAGTTTAAAAGTGCAGAGACAACACAAAAGCAATATACTCGGACAATGTTTATATAAATACACTCCTTTCTACATTGTCTTCAATGTGAAAGTTTCACTTCAAATGGGCAAAATTTACTGCTCAGCAGTGGAACAGAAATAAGAACTCGTAATACATGCATTCTACCAACACATATTTAAAAACAAAAAGCCAGCTGCATTATACCTGTTGTCATGGTATCTGTGAGGATGATGCTGTAAAACATCTTGCAGGAAACGCTCCATCAAGCTATTGGTACCCATACGATTCCTACAGTAAGTGGTAAAATGTCTGTGCTGGGAGCTGAAAACATGCTGGTGAAAGATAAAACAGATGACTAGTTTAATACTACTGTTAATGCACTGGCCTGTTCCTAAAAATTACTTCCCAGGTTAAACATTACACTATTGCTACGAAAATATTTAAATAAAAAGAAGAACCTTTAGCCTTTTCTACTTTAAGGCCTCGATTCAACGAGCTTTTTAAGCATGCTTGGAGTCTCAAATAATACTAAAATGTATTGAAACATCTTTCCGAGTTGGAACCTAAATTAGCAGCTCTGACAGCTGCTCACAAATCTCTTGTAACTAGTACAAATACTCTAAATGTATCTATAGATTACTATAAAAATATTCTTGAACTTCATGAGTAAACATCCTATAATGCGCTCAAATTAAGAATTTTCATAAGCATAGAAGATTAAAAAGGCTTCTACTTTCTAATGAAAAAAGTCTAGAAAAACCAGACTGACAAAGTTAAAGAACAGAAAATATTTGATCAAATGTCTTCAGCCTTGATATCTAACATATTAACCCTAATACTTTACAATATATACAGCCACAGAAATAAACCTAATGGATGCAATGCACAGCAGCGTGCCACTTCAGAAAAGCACACTGCAGTAGCCATGCCACTCCACCAGCATCTTTTTACAAGAGATAAGAAGGTGTGGTGGGTTGACCCTGGCTGGACACCAGGTGCCCACCAAAGCCATCCTATCACTCCCCCCCCCCAGCTAGACAAGGGACAGAAAATATAACAAAGGGCTCCCGGGTCGAGATAAGGACAGGGAGAGATCACTCAACCAATTACCGTCACGGGCAAAACAGACTCGACTTGGGGAAAGTTAACTTAATTTATTGCCAATCAATCAGAGTAGGGTAATGAGAAATAAAACCAAATCTCAGAACACCTTCCCTCCACCCCTCCCTTCTTGCCAGGTACAGCTTCACTCCCAGATTCTCTACCTACCCACCCCAGCAGCACAGGGATGNCACAAGTCCTGCCAGAAAACCTGCTCCAGCCTAGGCTCCTCTCTCCACGGGGCCACAGGTCCTGCCAGCAGCCTGCTCCAGCGCGGGCTTCCCACAGGGTCACAGCCTCCTTCGGGCACCCACATGCTCCAGGGTGGGGTCCTCCATGGGCTGCAGGTGGATCTCTGCTCCACTGAGGACCTCCCTAGGCTGCAGGGGGACAGCCTGCCTCACCATGGTCTTCACCACAGGCTGCAGGGGAATCTCTGCTCTGGCGCCTGGAGCACCTCCTCCCCCTCCTTCTGCACTGACCCGCAGGGTCTGCAGGGTTGTTTCTCTCACATGTTCTCACTCCTCTCTCCAGCTGCCGTTAGTGAGTCCCTGCAACTTTTTCCCTTCTTAAACATGTTATCACAGAGGCGCTACCACTATTGCTGTTTGGCTCAGCCTTGGCCAGCTTGCGGGTCCGTCTTAGAGCCAGCTGGTATCAGCTCTATCAGACATAGGGGAAGCTTCTAGCAGCTTCTCGTCAGAAGCCACCCCTGTAAACCCTCCTGCTCTACCAAAACCTTGCCACGCAAACCCAATACAGAAGGGTATCTTCTTTTAAGTGCATACACTGTGCAATTCACAAATTGATTATTTTTCATTCAATATTGGGTGTTCAGTGTAGAGACCGGTATTTTATAAGCTGATAAAGCCTTTTGGTACTCCTTGCTATCTGTTGCTGAATTATGCAGAAGCCTTCTCACCTGTTCCAGATTACTGTAGTGTACATGGCAACAGTTGCAGTATCCTTGTCTATTTTGCACAGTGGATACTCCAGGCCAAGGACGTTCTTGCCCTCTTGTGTGTAAACTGAAAGAAGAAGGTAATATTACCAAGACATGCTGGGCTGTTTAATTCATGTTCTTAACATGGAAATTCTAAATATCTATCTTACTATACAGCTGGAACAAACTTGCAAGATAAACATTTCTATTTCAGAATTGTAATGGCAAGTAGGACTACATATTTTAAGGTATTCCCAAGCAAATTTCACTGAAGAACATTTTTCTTAAATGCAGAACAAAAGATAACAGGTTAAAGGCACAGCTAACACAAACGCTAATATCAGTTGGCTGAAACCTGAAGAGACCTGTGTCTCCACAAAAGGGCAGCCATCTTTTCAGTCTTCCGGTTTTTAGTATTTTTGAAATTAAAAAAAAAAAAAAAAAAAAAAAAAAAGAGGCCTGAAGACAAAGAAATCTTGACACCCACACATTCGTTTTGGGCACTACAATGCGCCTTCCCCACAGTTTTTAATAGTATGTGGGTACAAGATAAAAAGGACCTCTATCATACACTTGATCTATATCGCATCACTGTCATCCATTACACAAGATAATAGGTAACATTGAAAAATAGATTCTTCCTGTTTTACTTTGTGTAAGCAGCAAGCTAGATGCCAGTTAGATCATCACCTAACTTACCTACTATTGCTATCCTGTCGTAGAGAGCCTTCAGCACCATGTCTTTCAATTCCTATAGAGGAAAACAAAATCAAA
This sequence comes from Pandion haliaetus, assembly GCA_013401275.1. Taxonomy (NCBI): domain Eukaryota; kingdom Metazoa; phylum Chordata; class Aves; order Accipitriformes; family Pandionidae; genus Pandion; species Pandion haliaetus. Next base: position 7,322 of record VYZV01030946.1, on the reverse strand, counting down.
CAAAAAACAAAATATCAAAGAGATGGAATAGAGTTCTACCTGCAATTAGTTACTTCTCTTACAATGCATTTGTCAAAACTACTATTTTAAAAGAAGATAAATAGTTTAGTAAATTCAAGAAAGCATGTAGAGAAAGATCCTTTTTTCCTCAGAGTTCCTCTAAAAGTGTCATAAAATAAGCTTTACTCTTTCATGGTTGAGGTGAGTGGAAATTTTTCTACTGATTTGTCTGGGATCCAACTAGGTAATCTACATTTATACTGCTACATCCACGATCCCTGAGATGAAATGTAGCATGTCTTAGCTTATTACAGGACAAGAAAATTACACCTACATGGAAACTCTGTGGATGATTCAGAAGTCACTTCTTCCATCTAAGTTCCATAATGAAATTTAGGAAATCAAAGTATGCAAGTAGTAGTAGTTCACTACAAGGTGAACTAATGCTTTTACTGTTAATTATTACATTAAAAAAAAGAGTATCTGCAACAAAAATATCTACTTTAAATTTCTCACCTTGTGCCGAAGAAGCAGAAGCTTCATCAGATGGTTTGATTCTATCAAACATCTGCAAGTAAAAAATAAAATAACTGAAAATAAAAAAATAAGAAAAACCCACAGTAAAGCCCATGCTCCAGTTCATCCTTCAGTCCAAGCTCCAAGCTATTCAGCAGCACTATATTGTTTCAGCTATAGACCAAAACTTCACTTAAGTGAAGCTGCATTGTAAAAATAAATTTCTGCTTTCCTAGGTTACCCTAATATTATATTTAGCAATGCATATTAGCTTTGATAGAAGGGGCTAATTCCTGATCTAATCAATGAAGTCAAACACTATACTTATGAATACAGCTTAGACTCTGTTAGGTTATTAACCAATAAAGTTGTCAAATTTCCTAAGGTGCCCTTACAATAAAAATGAAAGATATATGCTAATAAAAAAACATACAAGACCTAAACCACACAAAATAATTATCCAGGCTGGAAAAGTAATCCTTATTGCTCAGAAGACCTGCAAACCAATATTGAATCCCCAAAATTTTTAATTAAAATATGACTGCAGCAGCTTGCAGTTACATGCTTTCGGGTGCGCAAACACAAAGGGCTTCCAAATTTCACACAGTACTTCTACATTATGGAACACAAGCATAAAATCAGCTTTCTAGTACAAACCTTAAAGTCATCAACCTTCTTCATCCACCAAAGCTGACTCCAGACTAGCAAACAGCAAATGTCGAACAGAAGGCCATTTGCAGTGCAGGACACTTATCTTTTCTCATCCCATCTGGCAACAACAAAGTTAAAGAGCCCTTTAAAATAGAGTTAATAATGCGTGTTTTCCATGCCCTAAGGCATGTAAATTTTTGTGCCACTTTGCAAGCACATCAGTCAATAAAATGGATAAAACTCTTTTAAATACACAGTACATGCTTCTTTTTTATGGAAGCTGTTTTGACAGTCTTTCCTACATAAATGCTAACCATATCTTCTGGAATAACTTTATTCCTTCTTTTTTCCTCATAGTCCCTATGTATTAAGTATTGTTGTCATTTTGGATACTAGCACTCATTATAAGTATACCTCTACAATAACAGAAAACAAATTCCTTAATATTAACCGAATTGAAATGAATCTATTTTGAGCATCATTCATGAACCTGCTCAGAAAGACAGTGTTTTATTTTGCTTATGTTATATAAACTAGTTAGATATTGCAATAATGCATTAACTAGAAATTTCACAGTAGGTTGGATGTTCAAATAATTTTATAAATTAATCATTATATACTCAATGAAGTATTATCACTAACATTACAGACAGGAAAACACAAAGGCCATAATAATTTGCACTATCACTGTCACCAGCATCACAGTGAAACTACCACATTCTGTCTCAAAACTCAGGACTTAGCAATTCTTAGATCTGCTCTTGGCTTACCTTTTATGTAATTGTGGTATGACAAACCTGAAGTTTCAAATCAACTACTTTTACTTCTTATTCTTCTGTTTTTACATGAATCATTCCTTCCCTTCTCCTTTCCTGTTCTCATATATGCAGAAAAGATGCTCCTATATGAGGCTACATACCAGCAGCCTTGACAGATGTGTGGTTTGTTGTTTGTTTTCTTTAAACTTGCTTTGCTCTTTCTCTGACTATGCACTGCTCATTATAAAATAGCAGGGCTGTTATAGCAGTTGTGGTCAGGAGGAGTATCTTAGTATCTCAACTCAAAAAAGAAGAAAAAAAACAAAAACTCAAACCCCAACAAACCATCCAACCAAAACACCAGACTCGTTCTCCTTCCCATAGTGTGTCAATTCATGCAATAGTATTAAAAAAAACCCTCACAAAACAAAAACCAACCCGGCTGCTCTTATAAACCTGCTCATCACACAACTGAGAAAAGCTTTCTTGGTAGATCAACTGATCTCAGTCTCCCTATTCAGTGTCCTATACACAGCTGGGATCCAAAAGAAAGCAAAGGAAAAACCCACAAGACTATCTTTCGTGAATGATGCTTTATGGAAAATAACTTGTTCTGTGTGCTCGAAGTCAACTGAGCTATTTCTTAAGGTCTTGAGATATATATAGATAGATAGATATATATATAGATATATACACACACACACACACACACACACATATATATATATATTCTCAAGATAAAGCTACGTCTGGGAAGCAACCGCAGAGAAGGGTACCCTGCTGACATGGCGGTCAGTCAGCAGGGGGCACGGCACCCATTCATCCCCTCCACTGCTGCAAAATTGGACTAAAGCACCTCGTTATACAAACACCCAGTCCCACCTCAGAGACGCCAGGCAGAGGCAACTGCAATATGGTGTGGGATAACTACTACAACGGTTCGTTACTTCCTTATTTCATGGAATAATTTAAATGGTGGTGTGCTACTGAGAGCTCACTCGTCTGCAAGTACAATTCTGTAAGTTACACCCCCAGGTCGTGATACAGACTCGTGCACATTTAAACCAAGCTAGGAGTGTAGTAACTTTAAACAGGACTGGACCATGAAAATATCTATACTGAATTACTCCGGCCTGGATCTCCTCATCACCTTTCTACGGTTCGAGGAGATTCGATGGACCAGATTTTTCTCACTGGAGGAGGGGCGTGTTAAGTAAAACTTGTAAAAGCCTGCCTATGGCTTAGCAACTGACAGAAAAACATCTCTAAAAGATCTTCCTCTGAAACTTAGTTACAAAGCTGACAAGAGAGAAACACCTATTCCCTTTATCTCAGTGTTTTATAAGAACACTAGTGTATAGGACAAAGAAAAAAATCTGAACTCAAACTACATACAGCTTGCTTACCATCTGAAGTCAAGCTCAAGTCACAGACTAGCAAAGTAAAGGAAATCTGCTATGTAGATGCTTTATTTATGTTGCCAAAAGCTGGAGAGCCTAACTGCAATCCTTACTTTACCAAAACAGGAACTACAGCTATAAATCCACAAAGGATTTTTCAGATATCCATGCAAAGCCTGGAAAATTCTAGCTTAGTTAAGATACTTCCAACCGTAAATATCTTAAATGGTTGGATTAAAAAAGTAAGTTATCTGTACAAGCTTTAGCATAAACATTTTACCACCGAAAAATCCTGTAAATTGTAACAAACGTAAAAACAACTGGCTACATAGAGAAATGTTTGATTTGGTAAAGTTCTAACCGGGCTACTTCAGCTGTCTCTAACACCAATGCTTCTTTCTGGCTTTATTGAATTACTCAGTGTACAGCAGCTAAAGAATGAAAAGCCTCAGGCAATCCCATTTAACAAGAGAAATCCATAAAGAGACAACCAAAAGGCACGAAACGCACGCGCACACACACAAGATCAGTGGTGCGTTCTGACAGCATATAAAAGCATCAAAGGCATCAAAGAAACTCTCCAGACATTGTCACTCTCGTACAGCAACAGGTAAAATATAAATCAAAAAGGGCAAAAAGCCCAGTCAAAACTGCTCCTCTAAAAACACCTCACGAAAACCTCTACTGCCCCTTCATCTGAGAAAGCCTGTGCTGGGGAGACAGAGGGGCAACAAGGGGGGGAAAACTCTGCCTTTAAGTTGTGTCTTCCAACAGCATTAGCACCAACAGGGAGGCGGTAACTTACTTCAGCAACTGCGTTTGCCCCACCGCCACACACCACCAGCGCGGGCTCCGGCTGCTATCCCTGCTGCACCACCGCCGCCGCCACCACCACAACCACGCCGAGCGGCGAGTCCGCGGTTCCCTCCTCGTCCCATCTCACCGCCCGGAGCGGAGCCACAGAGGGCACCCGCCGCTAGCAGAGAGGAGGCAAGGGCCGCTCTGTCCTGAGGGAGCTGCGCCACGCACAGCCGAGGCGCCCCCCCCGCAGAGGCTCCCCGCCGCGGAGGGGGCTGAGGGGAGACTAGCGGGACCCGCGCGCGCAAAAGGTTCACCGAGCAGCCAGCCCCGTTCCCGCCGCCCGCCCGGCCCAGCTGCGCGCATTCCCCCTGCTCCCGGGTCCGCCTCACCTCCATCACTTCCCCATGAGCTCTTCCGTGCCATGCTTAGGGTCAAGGGACGCCATCCGCTGCTTCTTCCTCCGGGTCGGTGCGGCGGAGGCGGAGCAGAGGGCTGCGCTGTGGGAGGGGAAGGGATCCGCCGTTTCCCGCCCAAGCGTGAGGGGCTGCGCCGCCGCTGCCCGCCCTCCTTTAGGCAGCCCCTTCCCTTCGGCGTCCCTCTCTGCCCCCTGGGGCTCCTGCGGGGCCCTGTCCAGAGCCGGCCACGCCTGAGCTGGCGGGAGGCGAGGCGAAGCGAAGCCGTGTCGTCGGGCGAGGCGTACCGCCGTCCCCGCCGGAGCTTCTCGGCCCTGTGAAGGGCGGCAGCCGTCCTTCGCGGCGGCTGCCCGCGTAAAGCGGGGAAGTACCCGGCGCAGCCTGCCGCCCTTTCGAACCGGGGCGGTTTTCTTCCCCTGTAGCTGTGTTACCACAGGTTGAAGGGAGCCCGAAAAGCCTTGGTTTCTCCAGCCAAGGCGCTGGAAACCGGCTCCCAACAAACCGGGGGTTTGCGTCCTTTTGTCGGGATTTTTCTGGTTTGGGAGGTAGCGTCTTTGATAAGTTTTATTTCGAAAACGGTGGTAGTTACTTTCTCCTTCAGAACACGTTACTTCGTACGCTTGAGAGCGGGCCGTAGGGTTTATGCTCTTTTCGTTTTCTGTCATTAAAAATAGCTTGCTTTTCATGGTGTGCCTTGTTTAGGTATATTTTATCAGAAAGTGAAAGGTCTTAAGTTTGCCTGATCGATTTAATGCTAGATCTGCTTTTCTTTTGCTCAGAAATGGGTTTAAGAATATGACCTTAGTTCAGGTTCTCTTTTTTTCAACTGTAGTTTTTTTAACGTTTATCTAATCTCCCGTGGGAAAGCTGCTATTGCATACTTCATTATGCTGAAGCAGCAGGATTTTTTCAGCAATCTGGGCAGACACAAAGATAATTAACACCTTATGTGTGAAGACAGGTGCAGATACAGGCTTAGATTGTGCAATGGGGGGGGGGGGGTCTTGAATGCACCATAATACAGAAAATTTAAACGGAGGCTGCTGTAAAAAGACGCTGTTGTGTAATTATGAAACCACAGCTTAGAAATGTCCACCCACGCTGAACAAGTAATTGAGCACGAATCTCAAATGGCAGATTAGCAGGAAAATACTTTTCTTTAGGAGGGGACTACCTTAGTTGCTCTTGAATTCTTTTGATATGTGCATAGATAGGAATATGTTTTTATTGCCAAAAAATAAGTACTTAATACAGAACTAAAGTTGCCTAGTGATATTTTGTTGCCTAGTATAATACAGAACTTGGCAAAACTGGAACTCATTAAAAAAAAGGGGGGAAGAATACAACTTTTTGGTTGTTTGGTTATGTATAGCATAATGTTTCTGCATTTTAAAGCTGACGGGATCCCCTAATCATTCTACCCTCATTTTAGCTACGTTTATTTTGTTGGAGATAACTGAATAAGATGATGGCTTCGCTGAGGCATCTTGGCGCACATCGGATTTCAATAAAAGTAAATGTGGGGGAATCAATCACTTCGGTAACATTGAAAGCATTTTTTAATTCAGTGTTGGACAAGTGAAAACCCAGTTTTAGATGGAATCTTATGGGTGGGAGTGGAGACTTGTAAGAAGCAGTCAAAATTTTGCCGATACTGTACTTCTGCGGAGAAGATTTACGTGCGTGAAAGCTCAGGCAGGTGCCCAAATTACTGCATGTCAGCAGAGCTGCATTGTTGAAACACATGGCAAACACGCTTTGAAACATGTTATCTTGGGCTAAAATACTTTACCTTTATGGTGGTTTATAGCTGGCTTAGTGAGTTACTGTAGCTCCGCTAGCCCTTCATAACTTGTTGAAACAAAGTAAGCTCAGTTACATAGCTGAGGTACTGACGTTTCTTTTCCAGAATGGCTCTTGTAGAACAAAGGTCCTTAGCAAAGAGAAGGCTATGGAGTCTGTCTTATAATGCCATATAAGTTGTCCTTGGAATGTTCCTGAATATTTTTGCAAGGGTAGAATGTAATATTCTGTCTTTTGGTCTGTCATTCAAAGATAGCAGAACTCTAGGCTTGTGTTGCCAAGTATTTCTTGGCTTTCAACTCTTTCTGTATTTACGAACTTGCAGTTGCACCTTGATTCAAGCTCAGGTAAGGCATTGAGAGAGATCCATTTCCCTCAGTCTCCTCTTCCCCCCTAGGAACCTACTCCTCACATATGTGCATGAACACTGAGCAGGGCTGACAAACTTCCTTTCGCCTTTTAAGAATTGTTCTCTCTCCTGGTCTAAGCATCAGACTTTTTTCTCTTTGCCAATATCTATGCTTGTCTATTCAATTTCCATAAACTGTCCCATACGTGTTTCACTCCTTTGCTTTCTACTTTTGCTTTGATTTGCTCTGTTTTTCCACTTCTATTGGCCAAATATATGTCACCGTTATACCCATGAAAAACATTAAGAAGATTTGACAAAGGTGAACAGCAGCTATTTTCCTAAAGAGTCTCAAATTTCTTTCAACAGTTGGGTTCAGATTGTAAAGAGAGAATGTGACAAAAGAAAATCAAGATTGCTAAAACTAGCTGCTTTAGTTTGTTGCATATGTGCTTTGTACGTTCTAATTTTAAAAGCCTAATTTATCATTACATTGTTGTTTTGGTAAAATTCATCAGAGGATCTGAGCTAAGTGTTGACTGACTGACAGTAGTTGAGGGCTGGGGTTTGAGCCATGGAGAGAGTACTTTTGCCCAATGTCCATGACCATGGATTGCTAGATCTAGCCTGG
>VYZV01030944.1:341-17942 GCA_013401275.1 Pandion haliaetus | reverse complement strand
CCCCCTCCCCTGCCACCAAAGAAAACCGGCCCCCCACAAACCCATAACAGTCATCTATGAGAATCCAATCAGATATGCTGTTTTAGCATGACTGTGATTCTACCTTAGGAAATTACAGAAATCTGAAGAAAGAGGGACAGAAATGCCTTAATAAGATAAAAGGTACAAATACAAGGTACAAATTTAGCATTATTTCTAGGTAGGCATACTACTTAGTTGACGTAGAAGTACAAAACTACAATTTGAAAACACTTCGGATGAGTTCTCACAGTTAATCTTTCAAAGACAAAGTGCAGAGATCTTACTCCTGAAGCATCTGCTACTGACACTGAAGCCTGTTTCAATGATAATAGAAACCAATACACATCAGTAGCAGCATATCTGAAAACTGTGTAACAAAGATGGTGAAAAATATAGAATGGACTAAAAGAAAAAAACTCTTGACAGCTAAAAGGGATCAAGAAACGCGATTGTTTTTTTGTTAACAGTACATGAATTCTATCTACCTGGTATGCAAATCTGAAGCCTTGAAACAATCTGTATTCTAAATAAACTGGTCTTTTATCTACTCATGCTAACCGTCTGGCTTCCTTGTCCTGAGGCAGAGGGAATGCACAATGCTATGGAGGAACTGTCATTTTCTTACGTCTTACGTGGCTTGTCAGACAATAATACTGTATAATACACAGATGTACATTTCAAGCCAGAGTAACAGAACTGCCTCTAACAGAATCAACAGAAAAGTCCAGGTTTGAAGGGATGGCTGGAGATGATCTGGCCCAACCTTCTGTTGAAAGAATGCTCTTAGATTAGGTTATTCAGGGTCTGGTCAAGCTAATTATTTTGGTGGAAACCTACCTTGATTTCTGAGAATTTGTAAGCAGACAAATGAGGATAAGCTTTCATTGTATCACTGGACCATCAGGTCAGAAGCACGTTACACAGAGATCTGTTGTTGGATGACGTTGCCTGAAAAACTTATCAACTCCCTACTTCATTGAGTTCTCCTAGAAAAGGTCTTAAAATAGCGTATTACCTATTATGTGTTCTTCAACAACACATTAATTATCTTGCATGTCTAACACTGAAAGGTAACCTGTAGATATTAATAGTAGTGATGTGTATTTTTAGTCACAGTAACTGCTCTAAGAAGTGGTAAATTCTGACAAAAATTTTTATATTTTGGTACAAAAGAAGAAAATACTACTAAAAATAATTAACATAAGTGAATGCATGGTTAAGTACTCAAAAGTCCTTCCAGAACAACAGATGGATCACACACGTCTAACTTGTAGCTAAGGGTAATGATGAAGAAAACTAAGCATGGGCTGAGGTTACCTCGTCTTTTATGGCCTTTTGGTAACAGGAACACAAGATGCAGACATGCCCCTCAAAAGATACTGTTGGTCAAAAGAACCTGAACTCAAATGCACATGGCACAAGAGTATAAGAAGAAATATGAACAAGTACTCTGGAAAGAACAGCAATTTCCTCACACCCTGACATTTCATAGAGGCACCTCAAGAACTGTCTGATCAACTTCTGTTTAGCTAGCACAGCTGATGGCAATGCAGCCAAATCCACTTGCAAGAGATACTTAGAATTAAATTGCTACAAACGTACATGGATATTCTCCTTTCCAAAAACTATTGTTTCAGAACAATGAATCAATTATTTCTGCACAAACCTACATAGGTACAGTCTTATGTGGCTCAAGCATGCAACGTTCCGAGTGTTCAGACAGTGTCTAAAAAAATCACTACCTGGACATGACAATAAGCAGGCTCATACTCAGTGCACTAGAACAGGGAAATATATGTTTAACATAACGGTGTTAAGATAACCATAGTGTAGAAATTACAGGAAGCTAAGAAAAGACAGTTAAGATCCACCACTTCATAACAAAATATAAACTATCATTTAACTTAAGGTCTTTATTTTTGACATCTACTACTCATTTCAGAAAATGAGTTTACTCATATGGGAAGATACCAGTTACACATTTGCAAAGTCAAGATGAATGTGCTAACATCTCTACTCAAGGAAACTCAAGCATGCATCAATTTCTGATACATTTGGTGAGAAATTTCATCTGTCCAGGCCTAGAGATAAGAAAATGTGCTGCCCACAGGACATCAGAGATTGTTAAGGAATTACATCAAGATGCCTGATTTAGATACACATTTTAGACAGGAAATCAAACACGATTTATTACATACTTGTATGCTTTAATCTTACTCCATAATAACAAAGTAGTCTCTAACTATCTTTCTACAAAACAGTGGTGCTCATCACATTACTTTCTGCTACCTTGTAAAGTATTGGGCATGTCATCCAGAGATGCTTAATTGGCAGAGCTAGTGCCTAAGATGACCCAAATCCAGTTTTTCCTTGTTCACATAGCTGCAGGGGGAATGACTTCTTAATAGCCTGAGATTTTCTCAAGTTTGTAAGCTGGAAAAAACCCCTAACCTCTACAATTTGGAATAGTATTGTAAACAAACAAACAAACAACAAACCCAAAACAAAAAGCCAAACCCCACATCCATCAGGTAGAACATATCAAGCTGTGTCGTGCTAAAATGTGCATGGAAGAAAGCATTCCCTACCTCCAGTCTGTGGGTTGGCTGGCCTTAAACCTGGGCTTGGCACTACAGCTCCTCTTACAGGATTCTGAGCTGGTGGTGCAGGAAGAGTGTTATAGACCACCTGATGGTTAGCAGGCGCTCTTGGTATAGGAAGTTTCGCGGCAGTTTGACTCACTGGCCGATGAGTTACATTCACTGTTGTTGGAGCTGGAAAAGGACAGACAGAGCACAACCTAGAATGGTATTCCATGACATTAAGCTGATACGCTTATTCCAGAATACACACCTCCTTTGGAAAACTGACTTACCTGAGCCATGCAAAATAAAAACTGTCTCTGTGAAATTCTGTCTGCTTTTGATAATGCAAGAAAAGAGAAAACAGCCTAAACAAACAGTAATTTTAACCTGAAATAATAATGCAAATATATATACAAATTCCAAACAGAAAAGATAAACNCCCCCCCCCCCCAAAAAAAAAAAAAAAGAAAAAAACCATCCTGAATGTAAGCACACCTGTGGAGAATATAAAACCCACCACCAAAGAGTCTGTAGAACAGATCAGTCATAAGACAATTCCAATGCCAACTAATCTTCAACAATCATCTACAGAAGAAGAGAGTAAAATAAAGAAAAAAAAGAAAATCTATGTTTCTTTATGTTAGAGAGAAAAAAACCAAAACACTGCAGACAAAATAACATTTAACTAGGGATAGAACTTCCATGTCAGCTTTGCCATTCACTCTGCCAAAAGGATTAATTTCCAAGTGCAGGTGGACAGAGCTAGGAGTGATGTTGCTGATTTTTTTCCCCCATTACTTAAAAAAATGCAACTGCTACAGGTTTCTTCTCCCTTACTTTTACAAACAACAGTATATTTAATAATTTCCGTGACCATCCTTAGCATGATTTCTTCCTCTCCATGGAACTAATTTGATCCTGAATTCTTTCCAAACCAACAGGACTATGTTCCCCTTTCAATTCATCAGTTTTTTTAAAAAAAAATTTATGGGAAACTGACTAGAAGGAAGATTAAAAAGTGATTCAAACATTCTGAATGTTCACCTGAAAAGGTTAGCACAATGTAGAACACACAGGAGTCTAGTTTAAGAAAAAAAGCAGTCACTGCATTCACATAACGATGTAAAATTTAGTTACCTGTAGGTAATACATGTATGGTGGTCTGGGAAGGTCCACTTGTTGGCACACCTGTCTGCTGCACAGGGTTTGGCTGCAAAGGCTGCAAGGGGCGAGCCAAGGGCTGGGTGGATATGCTCAATCCTGTAACAGGTGTCTGGTTCTGCTTCTTGCCATCTGCTTTAAAACAAAATAAAGTTATAGACAATAGCAAACACAAATTAGAACATCACAGAGTTTTAAAATCTTTTTTCCACCTGTCATTCACAGAGTAGCAAAGAATACTTCCTAGCATGACATTTCTTTGATCTTTTCATTCTGCAAACAAAACTGTAGAAAATTCATTCAACTCCACTCACTTTCATCATCTCAATCTTTTTCTCCCCATACTCCATAATGTTTCATTCTATCATCATGAAGTCTGTGTATTTCAGCATAATTTGGAAACCTGAATTTAATGGAATGCTATGCCAAAGTCTTTACAAGTTTCTACTACAAAAAGAATAGCCTAAAACCTTAAAAAGGCCTAAACACAGCTGTACTCAATTTGTTTCAAAAAAGTGATAGAGCTCCCTAAATAAATCTTGCCTACCTTTGATGCTTACATCCTTTTATTATTTGCTGACTCTTCCCTTTGTTCAATCTGTTAGTCAGCCGTTTGTTGCCATTTTGAATTTTCATGCTATTTTCTTAAAAAGGGGAAATTGCTTTATATTTATAGAAAACGTAAGAGAATTTAAGCTGTTTTCTCACATTGCCACCCTACTCAACATGAATTACAGACTTGTGAGAAGTGACAAATAGTGTCTGTTTTCTGTAGTTTACTACAGCAGTTATCTTTTCCTGCGTTAGTTTATTTGTGACAACATAAAATACTCATTTGAGTGCAAGTCTGTATGTAATCAAGCCTCCGCACAATTTGAATAAAGAATAATTCAGAAGCTTTTGCCTGGATATCTCAGCTAGATTACAGTAGTGGTGTGCAGAGAAGGCACCACCAAAACCTAAAATACACAAGACAAAGAGTAGGTTTTAAGGGCACTCATTCAAAAATGATTTGCTCTAATAAAATTGTACATGAAGCAGCCACTAATTTAGTAAAAGAGCACACAATATAAAAGATATGTTAGTTCATATTTTACTCTTGAGAAAACATATCGACAACATATTAACAAACACATTTAGAAACCATAAGTTAAGTAGACTAACTAGATTTCAAAGCATTAAGAACAGGGTTAATGGCAGTGTAGCTCAAAATGTTGGGTTTTTTAGCAGTTGGAGACTATTTTGATGGTCTCATCAAGCTGTCTTTAACACCAGCTACTAATAGCTTGAAGTAGCAGTACCCTTCACAAACTGCTATGTGATAAATTAAATACAAGACCTCAAAACTAAAAGACAATATAAATTGCAGACCATATTGTCTTTCTGTAGACTGAAAAGCTGAGCTACTTCACTGAAGACATTTGATGAAAATATAATTTTCTTTTCTTTCTTCAAAGTCTATACAAGGAGCAGTAAAGGGATACTCATTTCGAAAACAAAACATGAGATGTTTCCTGCTCTTTCATTAACAGGCCTTGTGATGTGATGCGAGTGTGTTCTTAGTCATGACCTAGAGAAGAAGTGCTCATGAGCCAACTAGTAAAAACCCACACACATTACTGCTCTAAAAATGTAGTTCAGGTGAAAATGACAGTCTGGACAAACGTGAGGGCTTTTTTGGTTTTGCTTTTGTTTTTGTTTTTAATCTCACACAGAAGCAAGTTCATTTGTCCCTGACAAATCAAGAGCCTTGCTGAGATTCCAGTTGCTGGAAACTACGTCAGGATTGCACCAGCTACAGGAAACAATGAAAGATAACTAACTAGACTTCACTAAATAAATGGAAACAAACAGCAAAGGCTAATTTAGCTACTTAGGTAAAAAATCAGCAAGGAAAACAGGAAGACCGAGTGCATAGTGAGCACAGGACTAAGATTAAAAGTCATACAGGAACAGTTCCAGTGCTCAATGAACACAGGATAATATTCATTAAAAATGTGGACCTGGAGGACACAGAACAATCTGATTTACGGAAATAAGCATAAAATGGAAAAGAAGAGGGGCTGATTTCCATACCAGAAAATGGGCCTACAACACTGCAGTTATAGCAGGAAGGACTTTTAATCAGCATACTAATTCAGAAGTGGTATAATGGGATTACAGAACAGCAAATATACCATACGCTTGTTAAAGACAAAAAACGATCTAGAAAACTACAGACTTGTTAATCAGATAAAACAGCTTATGAAATAAAAAACTGATACTGTACATAGTTAATCATGTTTCCTACAAAAAGATAAATGCAAAAAAATAAGTGGAACATGGCTGTTTTTCAAGAGTACACTTGTGTAGCTTTCTTAGATTACAAATCCACTTTAGACTAGGGATAGACATCAGCTAAATCTATTAGTTGTTTTAGTATTTTTATGAAATAATTTGATGCAGTGCTCTACACATTTAATAAAAGGGACAGCAAGGGGACTGTACAAGTACAGCAAGATACTTGCAAAGTATCTAGATTATTCTTTGATAAAAGGATGACAAGTTGTTCTGAACAGAAATTAACAATGCTGTTTCTCAAATGTTATGCAACATTTTCATCAATAATTTTTGCACACATCAGAAGACATGCACTGTATTTAGCCGCTAGTGTACTAAACTGGAAGATGCCACCAGTATGGAGGTGGACCAAAATATCGCACAGGAACAAAGGTAAGACTTGAAACTAGAAAAAAGGTGACACTAGAGAGTGCAACATCAGCCATTTAGGAATTGATATGAACTTATACTATTAATGTGGGAAATCACGTGTGGGGCAGTGAAGATGGTCAGGAAAACCTACATATGTTGTTAATTATGGAATGTCTGTGTGTTGCTTGTCTGGTAAAGTAGAGAGGAAATGCATATCTAGGCTCCATCAGACGAGTGTTTCCACAGTGTGATGGTAATACTCTTTTTCCCCCTACATTGAATGCAAGCTGCTGTATGTAAAAAAGGGGTTGGAAGTTAAGAGACAGGTGTTACTCTGTTAATAGAAGTGGGGTTTCAAAATGCCAAACCAACAGCTGTTGAAGGACAGCTACTCTGGTTTGCAAGAGTACTGTGTCCAAACCCAGTGGCTCAAGCACATGATTAGAGGTCCTAGTCACTATGACAGTAAAACAAAACAAAAAAACCCATAAAACCCACCCCCAAAACCAACCAAACAAAAATCCCCCACCCTCAAAACATGATTAGCCCTTAAACATAATGCACAGGGTTTTGTTTATCCACCATGACTGAAGACTGGGCTTGATGACAGTCTATATAGGTGTGCTCTTCCATGACCCAATAGAGAAACTCTGATTTCAGTTTAATAACCTCACAAAACACCTAAAAATTCAATCATTTTTAACCTACAATTTAAGTCTAATTTACCCTCTATGTATACTTTGGTATACAGTATTACAGATATTAATTATTGATCCAAATGGAAACTTCATTGGAAAAAGGAAGGCATGGAGAGTAGATTACATGAACAAGTTTAAAAATCCTCCACAAAATTAAAATTTAGTCTCAACCCAATTCTTTAGTAATTTCAATCAACAAGGACACACATCGTAGTTGTATACTACCATCGTAGTTGTATACTACCATAGTTGTAGCAGGAGCAGCACATAATAGACATCTCTCTCCAGATATTAACATCTATTTAAATACCTTTTATAAGTAACAGAATTAGGTTTACTTAGTACGCAGGTGACAGCGCTTTAAACAAAATAATCAGGATCTGAGTGTTCCCAAGAACATTATATAAGTGTTGCTCTTCTATTTGAATTAGTACTGAACTGATATTCCAGCATACTGCAGTGAACACCATAATGCTGGAAATACTTTCTATTCTGAGGTTGTGTACCAACAAATCTAGAACAAATTAAAACTTGTTCCACAGTCTTTGTAAACAAAGTGCAGCAGAAAAAACATTTGGCCAAAGGTATATACATGCATACGATTGTGCAAAAGCTGTCAGAAATGTACTCTTCCTCTTTTTAACCTGAATGCTATTATCAGAACACATTAATTACTTCTCAAGAAACTTGCTCAAAATCCTACAGATACGTTTTCACTGCACAGTGAAACTCAAGCTTTTATTAGGGTTTTGGTCCATACATTTCTACAGCTTATATGAAAAATACTGACTCTAACCATAACAAACTCTAAACATAAACTAATCTGCAAGGCTGCAGATTATCAGCGAGAGTCTGGCTTCTGCTTTGCAGTGAAGAGACATACAGGAGCTAACCCAGCCTGAAAGTCCCCCACTAATCTTCCCCCTGATGAAAGGACCATTTTCTAAAAACTGACAACTAAAGGGAAAGAATCTCAGAACATTCCACAGGAGAAAATCGTAAGATACTGGCTCAAGCCCCCAAAAAGAAGCTGAGAAAGAATTAAGTTACTATACTGTAATGCAACTGCAACTCTGCCATAGCTGCTAGCACTTCTACTTGGAGAAGCATTCTCAGAGTTGCACATGCAACCAGTGTTAATCTTTTATGTAATTGTGAGGTGAAGACATACTTTATGCAATCAGGGAAGAAAAAACTCTCTGAAAAATGTTACTTTTGATAGAAAAAGATTAGCTGAAATACATTACCATACTGTGACATGCTACTTTAAAACATACCATAAATCCATTCATTTAGTTCTGTCTGTGCCTTTTACAGCATATTGAACAGGTCTGGGGAGCTTACCGTTACTTCACAGATTCCCACAGTCCAAGTGCAACCATCTTTCTTATCTTTTTGAGAACTAACCCTCAGAAAAGATGACAGTGGTAAAAACTTGATTCCCTATGCTATTCTGACACTCAGCTAAGAGATTCATAGAATCATCAAAATCCTGGCTAGAAAGGACATCTGATGGCTGTGTAATCCAACCTCTTGTTGAAGCCGGACTGTCACCAACACTAATTCAAATGTGTTGCTGTTTTGCCAGCTGAATCTTGAAAACATTCAAGAGTGGAGTTTCTACCATCCCTCTGTGCTGCACTACCTTCCTACTGTGATTTTTTTTCCCCTCAAGCTCAACTTGAACCTCCTGAACTTGTAGTTCACGACCACTGACTCTATGCATCTGGCACTGCTGAGAAGAGTTGGGCTCCATCATCTTTGTAACTATCTGTCCTGGTTTCAGCTGGGATAGAGTTAGTTTTCTTTCTAGTAGCTGGCATAGTGCTGTGTTTTTGAGTTAGGTATGAGAAGAATGTTGGTAACACTGATGTTTTCTGTTGCTCAGTAGTCTTTAGACTAAGTCAAGGATTTTTCAGGTTCTCACGCCCAACCAGCAAGGTGGCTGGAGGGGCACAAGAATTTGGGAGGGGACACAGCCAGGGCAGCTGACCCAAAGTAGCCAACGGGGTCATGTCCAGTATATAAACTGGGAGGAATGGGGCTGGGGGGATTGCTGCTCAGGAACTAACTGGGCATCAATCAGCAGGTGGTGAGCAACTGCATTGTGCATCACTTGTTTTGTATATTCCAATCCTATTATTATTATTATTATTTTCTTACTGTCATATTATTATTGTTTTCTTCCTCTCTGTCCTATTAAACTGTTCTTATGTCAACCCACGAGTTTTAGTCTTCCCCCCCCCCGCCCCGATTCTCTCCCCCATCCCACTGGGTCAGGGGAAAGTGAGTGAGTGGCTGCGTGGTGCTTAGTTGCTGGCTGGGGTTAAACCACGACACTATCCTCCAAGCAGCTCTATGGTGCTATGACATTGTCTCTCAGTTTGCTCTTTGCCAAACATGCCATGGTTTGTCGATCTCTTCTCACCGGTCATGTACTCTAGGCCCGCACCATCCTGTCACCATCTATTGGGCCCTCTCCAGTGCTACCACAATTCTTATAAACTCAAGGAAGGGGGAGACAAAACTGGACACCATATTTCAGGTGTGGTTGCACTAGTGTCAGTATGGGGGGAATACTAACTTAAATTTAAAAGAGAACACACTGTTGGCTCATACTCAATTCGGTGTCCACCATATACCCTCTACTGATAAATGAACCAGACTGTCCGCTATCTGAATTGCATCATGCTTCTCTTAATACTTGTACACCACATGCATTCCCCTTTTGGTGGTACCATTTCATTTCTTCCCCACTGAAAGAAATATTACCGCATGCCAATATGATTTTCTACATTTGTGTAATGCAAATACGGAGCAAGTCAAGCTATTAAGAATGTATGTGTAGAACTTGGAACACACTAGCTAGAGAGATAGCTACAAAGGTTGTCTAGAGGAATCACACTTCTTGGTGGCTGGTTGTCAGAATACAGTGCAAAGGCATGCATTTAGAGACCACGCAGAACTAAAATTTTACCTCTAATAGTAGAAATATTATTTTTTCAGTTAAGAAGACACTGCAATACATGGTCTTAAGTACAGACTCTTATTACTTCTCTGAAATACTGTAATTCTTTGCTAATCCAATTCTAATTATGATTACACCTGCCCACAGTTACACAAGACTTATAAAAATAATGTATTCTTTTAAAAGATGAAGTGCATCCAAACTGCCAAAGCATATAAGACCACAACTATACTTAACCTTGGCATACAGTCCCAAAGCAAAGAATAGATCTGCATGTGGTATTTAAACTCTTGCACACAAAGTTTTTTAGTTAAACAAAATATTAGAAGCTGTAATAATCTAATGCCTGAATAGCAACTGTAGAATCAAAAGGTCTTTAATTAATCAGTAAGTAGAAAAATGAAATACATCTAGGAGAACTTTCCAAAATATAATAAAGGACTCAAACGTCTCAAATTATTCCCCAAGCCTAACAGATTTAAGCACAGACAGAAGCAATGCTTAAACTAAGGGAAAGGTAAAAATCTTAAAAGACTGTTCTACAGTAAGTAGAATTCCTTTTATTTAACGCCTATCAGAATTCTTTAACAACAGTCCTGTTTAACTGAAACACCAAGGAATAAAATACACTAAGCAGAAACAGAAGTTTATTCCTTTCTGTCACTCATGGGATGAAATAATACTTGTAGCTCAATTACTCCTGCAGCTAGCAAAATCTTTTTCACCTACCTTGAGAAGAGCCATCGTCCTCTTCATCCAGTGTAAGATCAATGACACCTCCTGAATCACTTCCTGTGACCTTCCCGCTCTGAAAGACAAAACTCCTTCATTTTGCAAAAGCAAATCCAGGGAACACAGGTGGAAAAGGGATACAAATTGAACATTCAGGAGGAGAGGACTCAGAATTGATAAACTTATTAGAAAGGAACTGATGAAATGAGCAGGAGGAGGAAATTTCAGACAAATTTCCCAGGACTTGTAAAACAGGCAATAACCAAGTGATTGTATTGCTGAATCAAATATTAAAGTATTTTTAGCTTTCTAAGGAGTAAAAAAACCTGATGACCAGTAGCATATTATTATTTTTCAGGTAAATAAATAACAATTTGGTGTTATAGAGTATCTTTCAATTATAACTCTTAACATTTTAATCCGGTTGTAATCTCTATAGTATTATAACCATTTGACAGAACAGTCACCAAGACAATATATTACTTATCTTGAGAAAGCCTGGCCTATGTGCCTGTAAAGAAGTTGACTTCAAAATAAGAAAAAGGGAAAGCTACACTGGAACCTGTATGCTTATAAAACATGTCATCAAAAGCCATCAGAAAACTCCGCTTCTATCCAGCTTTTTGAAGTAATTTCATTACTGTATTTTCATCCATTATCACAAATTTTAGCATTCTATTATGCTACATTACATATGTAAGCCATTTGTAACCATCTCTCCAAAGAGGATAGAGGAATCTTTTACACTATTGTGAAGGCTAAATGTTACAAAAAAACCCCTAGAGGACCATCAAACAAGATTTATTGTCTGGATCAATTGCTGTCCCTTGGCTGTTCAAACTGGAGGGACCACCAGCATTTTCCTTTAGGTGATGGAAAAAGTATTGAAGGAGGTCCTATATAATTCTGGGTTTTAAAATATACTTTCTAGAAAAAAAATCTTCAATTATGTCAATTTCTAGTTCCTTAAACTTGCTGCAAAAATCAGAGTTTTTTTTGTTTTGTAGAAGAGGTGATCATTCATTGTTGGACTGAACTGCTACTGATTTATGGATTAGAGTAAACCAGGTTCCTTAGGACAGATGAAGGGTTAGGAAAGCAACATAATTATCAAAATCTCTGAACAATTAACATGGAAAAAAGCATAAGAGTTATCAGCCCCACATACCCTGTACAGATACCAACATGATAAATCCTAGGAAGATGAGAGATTTTTCTGTGCAGTCAGACGGGGACAGATGCAAAAAGCCTAAGCGTTGAGATTATCTGCTCTGTGACCTTTCATTTGAGTAAAACTAAGCCTTTAAGGAGGTCTTAAAGACAGTTCTCACACAGGCAAGGCTTTGACGAGAGGGAAAAGAGGTATATTGTATGATTACTAAATACAAACAAAAGCTGCATGCAAATTATCGGCCACTGTATTTGGAGTGCCTGATATGATTGATCTCTTCATTATGCATTATTACAACCCGATTTCTTTTTGCCTTAAGTTCTGATGCTGCCATTGATGGAATTCTGCTAATAACCTGCATGATACACAATTTGAGTGAGAAATACCTAACTACTTACGTTCACAGGCAATAGAAGAGACCTCTATAGGGACTCTATCTTTGCTATACATAGGGAAACATGTTTCAGATGTATTAACCATGGAATTCTTCTGTTAAGAGATTTCTATTTCAAAGACTTCCCAGCTTCAGTTTTCTTGATGAGCTGATTTACCCACTTAAAGCTTGAGATAAAAGGCACATTCAAATAATCAATGATTACTTGATTAGCATAAAGTCAAGAGGAATTTCATGCCAACTTGATAATCTTCCCAGACAATGATGTGTATTTTGAACCATGTCTCTCTGCCAGGAGAAAGCAGACTGAAAAATGGAGGGGGAGATTTATAAGGAATTGGAGAAAACAAAAACTCACTAAGCTATTCATTTCTCCCCACTATAAAATACATTAGTCTGAAGTAACTTCCTTTCAATTCTTCTTCTGCAAAGAAATCTAAATCCTTAAAAAAATACTCTGTATGAGAGCTAAGTGTTTTGAAGCCCTACTTAACCGTGCCAGTTGAGAAAGTTCTTTGAACTTCCAAGTCATCAAGTGCCACTGCACACATTTTTTTTATTTTGGCATGTCTGGAAGGTCAGAAATCTTGAGTTAGTTAAACAGGCAATTATTAAATGATAAATCCAATCACCCGATGAGGTCTCATACATGCACTTCTCAGGAGGAAAGACCTTGTAGTTAGCCACACTATTCAAGGTTTTCTACTAAACAACCCTGGTAGCAATCTCCTCAACAGGAACTCTCCATAAGTAGTTAGGTTCTTTCCACAACCCACACTAGATGTAGCAGATCTGCAGGGCAGAATTTTGAATGGTGCTCTGTGGTACATCCCCCAGTCCTGGTTCGAGGGCACACAACCCAGCTGCTCCAAGAAGATGCTGTACTCCACACACAGCACACCCCAAAGTCCTGACTCTCCAGAGCTCCCAACTAGATTCCCCTAGCGCACTGACCAGGTATGTCCCTTGAATGAAATTTAGGGGTATGAGAAAATTTTAAGGAAACCTGAAACACTGAAAATGCTGCACATTGTGTTTCCTACCTAGGTTATCCCCACACAGAATAGACTGCTAATCATACCTGCCATAAAGGTCAGGATTTTGAGTATTCAGAGCATCCACCTACATTCAAAAGGAGGAGAAGTATCCATTTCTATATCCCGTAGTGTTGGCATACAGTTTTCAGATAGTTATAGGTATCTCAAATCCAGGAAACAAAAGGAGGTTCAGGAAGAACTGAGAATTGGGTATTAGAAGACTGGTCCACACTACTTTTTTTGGTGAAATTAAGTATGTCCATGATCTGAGAGAAGAGCTTTATCACCCTATCCCAGAGGTTTCTGGAGTGCTGTTACTTACCACCTGAATGGTTAAGACCTACAAAGGGAACCATTTGAAATCATCCCTGTCAAAAGCAAGTAATAAATGGTTTTCAGAAAATCCTGTGCCCAACCCATCAAGAAAATAAAAACATCCCTTTTGAGTATCATGACTATTTTACTCAGAAATTCTCTCTGAGAAATTTTTGTTTCTAGAAGGACTTGTGAAAACTCCAGTTTACAACAGAGCTATGTTTGAAGGAAAGGCTCTAGAGAACTATTATTGCTTCTGTAAAAAGAAGGGAATGTGATTCTGAGAAGAAGACTGCCATGTCACACATCAGAAGAGGAGATTCAGATGTGCTGCTCTGGGCAAAATTAGAAACCAGCTTAAGAAGGCTTGCAGCCCTGATGAAGGCAAAAGGAAGCCTGACACTGGGCTTTCAGTCATGTATGAACAACATTCACATTTATGTAAAAAATTGAAGTAAGAAAAGAAGCTCCTAGTATTAGATTTCAGCAAGCATTTGGGCAGAAAATGGTAATGCAGAAAAGCAAAGTCAAGGCATTCTGGTCTGCTATTAGTTGTCAGCTTTCTCCAAAAACAGGAAGCCAAAAACCTGAACCTGCTGCAGCTTATCTCTGCGGAAGAGCAAGATGATGCAACTATAACACCTTTTCATCAGCACAGTGACATAAAGTGATCGCTATCCATTTAAAGATCACAGTTACAAAAGAACCAAAGCAAACAAAACCACAACCCCCAAAACCACTGCTTCATCATTTGTCAGAACCAGAGCACCAGTCTCCAAGCAGACCAGAAGTGGCACTTAAATCTGATTATTTACAACAGCATCTGGATAATTTCTAGTAATCAAACAGAAAAAAGTTTACATTGAGATTTAAAAGAAACGTAAACTGCCAAACTCCCTCTTCCATCCTTCTTAACAGCTCACCTATCTTAATGTATATGCCTTTAAACTCCAAGTAAGTAGAAATCCTCCAAAATACTGTCATTCACACTGCCATTTTGGAAGTGTTTTATTCATAGCTGATGAGGTAGCTTTGTACAACCTGGAAGCAGCAACATCACAAAGTGAACCATGCAGTTAACCAAAACTATATCTGAGCTGCCTTAGTTTAAATCTTTCTCTGCTTTCACATAGCAGTCAGCAGTGTATCAATCTTAACACAAAACAATGCAATGAAAAAACTAAATTAAAAATGGAATTAAAAATTAAGCCTAACAAATCCTACTCTGAAATGTCACAGTTTTGAAGATAAACGTGAAAAAAAATTTAGGAAGAAAGCAAGCAAAATACAAGTCTGCATGTTTTCCTGACTTCCTAATTTTAATATAGCCACATCTTTATTCACCTGGTCGGTGAACTTCCATTTGCAATTAAAATGTTTTGCACAAAACCAAGTGTCCTATAACTGAACATTTCATACTGAAGTCTAATGTAGATCCATCCCAAGAAGATGCACATAACTTGGAGTTAAAGGCAAAATGCTAGGTGAAGTGGGGAAAGAGGATTGCAAGGTATGATTAAGAGCAGAAACAAAGGTGAAAAAAAGGAAGCAGGAGAAGGAAAAAAGGCAGCAGGGGAAAAGAGAATTACAAGCCAAGCAGCAGCTGAGCATGCACCACCACAAATACAGGAGGATGTAATGCTACTCTGCTATTCTCGTTCAGTGTTGTGTGTTTTTCCTGAAACAGCCAGCCAAGGAGAAGACACTTCACATTTACAATCTTGATCTGTTTTGAAAAGTGCATTCTTAAAAAAAAAAAAAGGTTGTCAAATTGCAGGCTCTCGGCTGGGGATCCTTCAGTTTGCAGTCATGTCCACACCCACCATGTATACCACTACATAACTACCCCTGGGCTCTCTTTGCATGCCAAATGCCCCAGGCAAGTATCTAACTGGGCAAGTGTGAAGGAAAAGTATTTTAATGCCAAGAACATAACTTGTGAAAGCAGCAACTGAAAGACCCTAAAAGAGAGGCAAACCCAAAAGAGTAAATCCTTCTCCCTTTCAAATATGAGTGAAACCTGGTAAATCCCAAAACAGAGGCTAGGTCATAACCTTCTCTAAACACCACTTACTCAGTTAATTGTCTATGGAAGATAAAATAATGGAAAGTATGTATAAAATGACTGCAACTATTCAGACTTGTGCGTTTTTCTCACTTAATATTAGAAATTGGTATTTCTAAGTGTTCTACTAGCTGCAAAACTTTAGCTGAAAAATGATCAATAGTACTGATTCTTCTGAGTAACATTTTCAGATTTTTTTTTAACCATGAAAACTGCTAGAACCAGACTAAATTTCTTACATAAAGTCTCTACTCATATTACAGTAATTACACTTCAATTCAGGGCTTTCTACAAAGTATTAGCAAAAGTGACTTATACTCAGAATTTTATGCATTTTCCACTGCATATACTCTGACAACATCTGCTTTCTTCCAAACCCAACCACTAAAGTCTTTTTAACAATTAAAGAAAGTACTGATAAATAGATGTACTGACAAATAAGATATACTTATGGGAAGAAGTGCTGGGAAAAAAGCAGCGATAATACAGTTTTCCATGAGGAAGAAAAGAATTATACAGTGACTTTCTAGAACCAATCCCATATGGATATTACAGAAATTTGAAAAAAGAAGTATAATAGAAAAAGAGTTCTTAAAGGTAATAAAAATCCTGGAACTTGTTAAAAATGCATAAATACAGTGAACGGGGTCACCTGAATCTAAAGTAACAATTAAGATTTGCAATAAAACTAATGCAAATGCTTTATAGTTAAGAACTTTCTCCCTTCTTTTGGAAGACTGTCATTATGTCCCGTATGTCCTGACTGCAATATCTAATAATTAACCTACACACTAGTCAATAGTAAATTAATAAAGGGAAATCAGAAAGGAATCAGCCTCGCAATAAAATGAAGGGTTGTCTCTGGTGTTGAAATGATTCTGAAGCAGTTTCCTCATCCACCTCTGGAAAAGTAGGTACACTGAGACAGGCTACTGTCTTTTTATGTTTTTGCACATGCTGAGACCATTTCACACTGTTGTAAAACACACTGTAGTGGGAGAAAGAATATCACTTTAGCTTTGCTATCCATCAACTTTTTCAGATCAGCACTGCTGCAAATTAGGTTGATTCATCATTTGTAATTTTGAAAAGAAAGAAAAAAAGAAAAGAAAGAGAAAGAAAAAAAGGGGGGGGCAGGGATATAGAGAAAAAAGCTATTCCAATTTCATGGGGAAAACAAACGCAAGCAAGGAGACTGAATTTAAAGGCCAAAGCACATATAGTAGACGTGTTGAGAAAAGGAGGTATCTCCCACCATAACTACAACAGCGAGATTAACATAGAAAGTAGTTACATCATCACAGCATATATATGTCAATGGCAATCTACTGAAGAAAACTGGGAAAGAAATCTCTAAAACTCAAACTGAACAGCAAATGCTACCTGTTGCATCATTTTGTATAACAGCACACATACACACGCCAACATGCACATGTATTGTACCACATGAAAAGCCAAAAGGTAAATGTTGCTATTTTAAAGAAAGTTTTGAATATGCACTTTTCTGTTCACTTATGATATATATGATTAAAAAAAAAGTTTTGGTATTATATAACGCCACGGTTCATCACATAGAGATAACAATGCTGTTCATTGTAATGCCACCTGCTTTTCATAAAGAAACATTTCAGTACGTAAAAGTGAAAAACAAAGGGGGAAAAAAATGCAACAACAAAAAAAATACAGTGCAAAATAAAAATTAATTCCAGGGTCGTAAAGATCAAAATTCTGAAGATTATGTGTGGCACACTGACACAGTGCAG
>VYZV01030928.1:7353-21757 GCA_013401275.1 Pandion haliaetus | reverse complement strand
TAAATTTTTAATAAAGCTAAAACCAAGGACAGTGAAAACATTAAAAGCTTTAGACTAAATTCTAGAGCCCGTAATGGAACAAAATTTGGGTTGTTGGAGCAACTTCCCACTTATGTCATGGACTTTGAATCACTGCTGACTTTTTAATATATTCTGGTTTAGAGACAGAATATAAGAAGGACCCCATTTCTCATGGTGAAATTCTCCACTGTGCATCACTTTGGCATTACTTAAAGAGCTTAAGTGATGCGCAGACCTTGTTCAGGCCCTTACAGAAAGATGATCTTAATTTATATTAGAGTTTTGCTGGAACTCAAGTGGACTATTTCAGATAATAAATTGCATGATTTGGATTCTCCTGTCACATCACGGCAGATGCACATCTGTGTCATTACAATATATGATGAAGTATCCCACCCAATTGAACAAGCCAATGCTGATTACATAGGGGGAAGATACACCATAATGACCTCAGAATGTCTAAATATTGATTGGATTAACGCCCTGTGACTGATGGTAAATAGAGTATAACTAAGGAAAGAATTTAGATTATTTAAATCTTAAGTCACCAATCTTCCTATGGGTCAACAAAGATAACTATTCTAAATAAGGCATCGCAGATAGAAATTCTTGTTTCTATATAACGGAACTCATCTATAGCCTGTAAGGGTAGCTGAATGCTCTGCTCTTTTGGATCTGTCACTCACCCTCGAGGTGTGGTCTCACTGTAGGCTGCAAAGTTGCATTTGAACATGACCTCTCCAGCTACAAAGTCCTGACTCCGTGTAAGTCAGCAGGAGTTTTGATGTTGATTTCCATGAAAGCAGATTTGGCCTTTTTTGTCTGAAAGGCTAGCATCCCAGTTTCTCAGAAGGCTCTACTTGTGGAGGCTTACAGTACATAGCTAAACACGTCCCTTGGGTTTGCTCCTTTATTATGGTTGGACAAAGCAGACATCAAATGCTATGCAATCAGAAATTTAGTATTATATGCTCACAACATACTCATTGTATATGGGGACATTTAATGAAGCAAGAGGCAAAAAAATGAGTATCGGGCAGACTGAAAATAAGTAGCTTGAAATCATAATCATTATGAGTGTGTACTTTGATATTTGAGTGGTAGTTTGCCAACCAATGTCGTGGAATGGCATAATGGAAAAGATGGCATCGTCAAGGTTGTTGTGACAATGCCTGATTGCTATTTGTGTGTAATTTAAGGAGTAACCTAATCTTCTGTGCTAACACACATCAAAGAAACAAGAAATCAGTATTGCCAAAGAGAGGGCAGTTTTATAATTTCCAGACAGTCATTCTTAGAATACAATTCTTGTACAAGCTATCATTAATTTTGTGTACATGTTCAATGCAGCCCATTTGCCTTCTCTTCACAACTTTTTCTCTGCTAACCTTCTTTATATCCCTTATTTTCATGTTCTCTATCTATGTATCATCCTATAGTTGAAGGATGTCATGTGACACAATTGCATTAAACCTACGTAAAGAAATGTAATTCAGTTAATATATGGTAAGATAAATAAGATTGTACTTTCATAGTTGTGTCTGTGCAAGATAAGGCAGTGACCAACTATTTTCAAAACATTGCCCCACCCTTTTAAAATTATATTTACCAGTTTAAAGCTGCAAAACACTTTAATAAGCAGGACATAATCAATTCCAGACTAGCAAGGACTTACAAGTATCTACAAGTAGTTCACCCATACCAAAAGACCCTGTAGGCATTTCAGTGCCCAATACATGTGCACATAGGTATTTATTTGTAAAACACACATGGTTGTACATATGTTATATGCATATACATTATAGTATTTAGGTGAACAGTTAATTCAATGTATCTTTTTACTATTGATGTTATAAATAAATCTGTGTCCAAGAACAGGCTTTCCATGGATAAAGGCTATGCAATTCACTTATAAAGTTAAAAAAGAACTTACCAAACTAAAGAGGACTAGCCTTGGTTTTAAAATTATGTATTGTATGAGTGTCTGAAGTAACGTGTATGTATACAGACACTGAAAAGTATTTCTGTCTTCTAAACACATACAAATAAAAGCACACATGTATACACATACATATACACATATACCTCTTTATATATCCACACTCACAGGCCACCATTTGAGAATGTGCTGATTTCAGAAGCAATACTGGCTTAAGTTATGCTCTGTTTTGGTGTTAAAAATCTGTAAATATCATTAGGGTTGATTTTTAAGATGACTCAATTTCCTGATCCAGTTCACAGCACGACCCCACAAACAGCTGTGTTAGCAAAACTGGTGGAACGTGCACCTAGCCTGGGAGCAGCAACACACAGCAGAGGCTCCTTTGGAGGGAAGGTAGGTATGTGTTAAGCCAGTATTGCTACTGGAGACAGTGTATCCTCAAACCACAGCCTTGGAGATACATACATACGCTTTAAAGTACAACCTTTCTTTTGCATATAATAAGGGAATTCTGACAGCGTATTGGCACACCCACTAGGAACAAAGCTTAAACAGGCACTGTCAACTGCCCCAGGGCATTACATAAGAATAAAAGATTGAAAGGTGTGCTGTGGGGATGATTCATATACCTGAGGCTTAGACCAGGTGCTCTGCAATTAACTGCATTAACCTGCAGCTGGAGTGAGTTCAGAGTGAAGGTTAGCTATTCTCAGTTCAATTGGTTTAAAATCTGTACTGGGGATTATATTCAGTTATTTATACGGCTGGGGTTTTTGTTGGGGNNTTTTTTTTTTTTTTTTTTTTTTTTTGTCTGGCTCTGCTGAGAGGTCAAAAAGAAAAAAAAAGGAGTGCTGTCTGTATGTTGAGCTCTA
This sequence comes from Pandion haliaetus, assembly GCA_013401275.1. Classification (NCBI taxonomy): domain Eukaryota; kingdom Metazoa; phylum Chordata; class Aves; order Accipitriformes; family Pandionidae; genus Pandion; species Pandion haliaetus. The sequence goes on along the minus strand of VYZV01030928.1, from coordinate 18,922 downwards.
ATAATATTTAATGCAGAGTATACAGGAATTCTTATTCTAAAGTTAGAGGGAGGAACCACAAAATGACATTTAAAGTTAGGATGACATTTATTTTGGAATATCCACTGACTCGGGGTAGGTGGAGAGAGATAGATGGCTTTGAAAAGCAGAATGCTTGCAGGGATAACCCTTTTTCAGTTTTACAGAATGGCAGGGCTTAAAAAATGTGCCTGCCTTAGCACATGGACCGACTACATGATCTCTTTTGAAATCTGCACAGGATCTTTTCACCCGCTGGGTTTAATTTCAGAATCCAGTGCAGTCATTAAAGAAAATAAAATTATGTTTGTTCTTTCATCTGGAGCACAGAGCAGTATCAATTTTTCATTCCCTCCTCCTTTGCATTGCCCCTTCCAAAAAAAGATGTATAGATGGAGGAATTCACCCTATAGCTCCTCTAAAATTTCTGATCTTCAACAGCTGCTTTGAATTGATTCTGTATACTTCGTTGCCTAATGTGTGCAACATGTAACACTGTTTCTGTGCTCTTGAACATGGGATTGCCAAAACTGGAATATTATGTGTACTGAACTTGCCCTCGACCTAAAAAGGTCTATCTGTATATTCCCAAATGTCTGAATTTTCTGATCACTCTCTCGTGAAGTAATAGTATATGCCAACACTACAGTGTCTGAGCACTTCCCATTCACTAACATCAAGCAGAATATTCTTCATTTAAAGACAGGGGAAACACACAGTTAGACAATGGGCTTGTGTACACGGAGGCATTTGCCAGTAATACTGTATCATTATACTTAAACCATGCTGTCATCTGTGCACTTCCCTGTGCAGATACAAGTATTTCGGGCTAAGCGGATCTTTTCTCCCACCTTGTTTTAATCATTTCCTAATAGTAATAATACTAAATAGGGGGACACCTCCCTACCCCCCACGAACATCTGAGAGTGTAACACTTTCTCACCATATTTCATACTGGTATAACTTCACTGTATAGGAGAGCTTTATGTGTCTTATTCTGTACTATGCTGGCAGTTTGTGGATTTGCACCAGATTGATTCTCAGTCTAATGCTTTAACATCTCTATCAAATTCCTGCTTTGACATGGGAAATACAGCCTTGTCAGGTTATACGTGCTGAGTTGGGTTCCAGGATAAAAGAAAATATTGGATTTTGTGACATGAGGATGGAGCGTGATTTAGGCTGTGAGTGAACGTGCGGCTCAAATAGCCAACAGACACTCTGGCCCAAAACACAGCCTAACCAGGTGTCTCTTGTCCTGCAGTTTGATGTCCTAGATTAGAGATTCTGCCAACCAGCTACAATTGGTTTTTAGTGTCAACAGATGAGAGAAAGACTTTACCACAAACATATCAGCTGTGGCTTTCGGACAGAACCAACTTTTATATGTGACCTTTATGCTCCTTTTGTGAAATTTGACATGCCTGCCTTAACTACTGGATCAGTCTCTCTTGTGCCTCTTGCTTGCGAGATACACAAAGCATCTATTTTTTGTGATGTGGAAATAATAAATAGCATTCCAAACAATGGTATTTAAATTTCTCACTTTTCATGCTTCAGAGAACGTGTGATTGCCATTACACCCTTAAAATTAAAATGCCAGATGGAGAATGCCCAAGAACAACATACAGCAGTGATTAAACCCATATCATGGTACCTAAGAATGTGAAATCGATATGCAGGTCAGGCCAAAAGTCCTGATATTCTGTCTCTGACAGTGCCTGCCAGCAGATGCCCAGGGAAGAGTGTAAGAATGGGTAAAACACAAAGCTATTGTGGAATAGGTACTTCCCCAATATATCATACCATATATTGGGGAATACCATATACCCACTATATACATATGGGAAACTTTGAATTACTAGATTTTAGTTCAGATCCATCACGGAAGCATAACTGCATCATGGAAGTCAGATTTCTTTTGATCCAAACTGCTGGATTCTCCTTCTAGCACTAGGGAAATTCAAGTAGATAGTGATTTATTCTGGAATAGGTGAGGATAAAATTTAGGCCCCAGACCGTTTACACAGTAATTCTCTTGAATTCTCTGCCCATATTCTGAAGAATTATCACATAACACTAGAGGTGAAAAAAAAGGAAAAATCTAGTTGCAAATATAATTACATAAAATAAGAAGCAGGAGCAAAGCACAGACCCATCCTAGTGTGGGCCAGTGCCATGATAGGAATGGGCCACAATAGCTAGAGTTTTGAAGAATTATGTAATTGGAAAGGCAATGACTGCTTCCAATGAACAGCACAGTAAAGTCTTTGCTTCCAACAATACCAGGATTTGGCCCTTACAGTGGTTGTTACCCACCTGATAAAGAAAACACCATGCCATGTCATACTGCAACAAGGTATGTGCTCTGGCCTGCTTTATGCTGGCCAATTCAGCTGACAGCGGCCAGCAAAGTTGACATGACTGTTGAAGACCTGCACTTTCACAGCTGCATGGATGCAAAGCTTTAGTGTGCTCAGGCAGCTCCCCATTTACACCAATTCTTTTTAAGGATGCTTAACCGAAAATAGCTGAATTTTATTCTATGTGCTGAAGGCTATTTGCTGAGTTCGCAAGGCAGGAGTAAGCAGTAGTAAATTAGGAGACTTGGTTGGTATACACCTGTACTCCACTGATGCAGAATGCACATGAATTCACTGTGCGGCTGCAGTAGCTGAAGAAATCCTTGATTGTCTGTAAAAAGCTGTTCCTTGACATTGACATTCAATGACTTTCAGTAGCACACTCTGCTTTCTTCACTTTGCTTAGCAAGAAGTACACACCAGGCAGCACAGTAGCAACTGTCCAGCACTAAATTAATATGCAGTTACCAGGGTATACTCTCCATTTTGGCATCATCAACAAAGAATCCACTGTTGTAAAGAGACAAGATAGCCAATTCTATATGTACCACACATGCCATATGTGCCTTTCAGACCTGGCTTTGGAGTGTTGTCCAGTGAATGACAGGTCTTGATAAACATCTGAGAAAGAAAAATATAAACCTAGGAGAAGGAGCAGGGTTTGAATTAGAATGCCAGAATTTTATTTCTTACTGTGCTCTTCTTTCAGTTTCTGATGCAGGTACATATTTTGTATCACATTTTATCCTTCTTTATATTGATTATAAAAGGACTTACCTACAATACCAAACAAGGGTTTTAAAAGCATTAATTAATTCACAGTTGCAAAACACTGAGGGACACGGGTCTGTATTATAGTCAGTTTTAAAAGGCTCTTATGAAGAGAATTGAACTTGAGACAGGAAGGCAACTTATGCCAGGATTGTTTTCCGCATGCTGAGAAGGCTGATATATCAGGCTATGTTTTTATTACAGTGGTCTATATCAAGCATGAGAGAAGGTACATTGCAGGTTTCCAAACTGATTTTTTTTTCAGATTTTTTTTTTAAATTATGTTAGAGTAAAAACTTTCCAAAGAGATAATGTGATAAATCAAAGAAAACCAGTCTAGTATTAGGAAAGTAAATGCTTCTTACCCGTCTTCTGAAAAATGATTTGAAAACCTTTATTCAGAACTTCAGAAAAGGGTGTCACTGTGGCTGCCACCACCTTTACTGTGAAGTGAAATACAATATAACATGTGGTGCTATAAAGGAATTCTGTTGGATAAAAGGGCCTGAGAGATCTTTACCATTTACTTAATGAACATGTAAGAATCCTGGTATCCTCTGCAGCAGGCACAGGAGCTGGCGTAGGCCTCTCTGGCTCACATACTGAAGTGTCAAAGACAAGGACAAAGGGAGGATACATCAGAAAGCTACTGCATTTTAGCTGTTGTAACGCTCTCAGGGGCTGAAGATGGGCCAGAATGACCCTTGCATAAGGTTGTAAATCACTTTCCAACTCTCTTGCAATATGCTTTTGTCCTTCCTCTGGGGATTACTGCTATTAATTTGACATTTATGTAGGTAGATAAAACTGCGTCAAGGACTATTAAAGCTTAAAATTGATACTATTATTAAATCATGCAAATAAAACTTACCTTAACAGTATAAGTTAGAGTTGGTGAAAAGACATGAGGGTTCACATAGGGAGGTTTGGAATTTTAGCCTACCTCCCAAACTAGAAAATCATCTTAAACGCATTAAATAGATTGCTAACACAAGTTCACCGCTACATTAGTTTTCCCTGCATGACAGTTTAGAGACTATTGATAAAACTCTAAAATTGTTCTCTTCTTCTTGTATGGGACAAACATATAGGCATTATGAAGTGAGGCACTGTAAAAGTATAAACTAGTCTTCTGAAGTGAAAAAGACCATAGAAATAATACCAGAATAATTAGTGGTTTTGGAAGATACAGTATTAAGAGAACTGACTTGTCTATTGCATCCCAACTCTCTGCTGCTGAACAGCTGATGAAAGACAATGCCATCATCTTATGGAATAGGGATATTGCAAAAAGCATGTAAGAGAATTAAAGAGAGTAGCTGTTGCTGATTTTCAATGAGGGAGATTTTTCAAGTTTTGTAGGTCAAAGCTTCTAGGGTTTTTTTTTAATTATTATACCAAGTCCAAGAAGTGTAAAAGTCTGAAAATAAGCCGATTTTCAGATTTTTTGTTTGGTTTTCGATAAGTGCATCATCTTCATGATTTCTTTAATCTGGCCAGTTATGGAAGTACCAAAAGAATATGTAATCCTATTTATTGCCTTCTACCTACACATTTGGTGACCTTTACAAAGGTTTAAACAACACTTTGATGTAGAAAATGTTGTAAAAGTATCAAAAATTAAAATACTGAAAAAAGATAACTTAGGTAAAATAGGACATGAGTGGTGAACACAGAACAACACTTTGTGGCATCTTTGAGGCTTTTAAATCCTGGGGTTGAGGATGAAAATGCTTCATGCCAAAGCACCAGAGATCTCCAGCTCACATTTGCTTACCCTGGCAGCTCTCTGATAAACCTCATTCCCTTCTAATTGCATATTTAAAATCTTTCCTTCTGGCCTGTCCCCAGTCTGTTTTGAATGTTATAGGATGGGTACAGAAGCTGGGACATGACTACTTCAACAGTTGTAGACAGTTGGAAATTATCTTTTACATCAACACCCACGGGCCATTTTTTCCACCACCAAAACAAGTAGTGAACAAGTATGAATGGAAAAAAGACTAAGTCTCCAAAAATCTCAATCCTCAGACCTGTCCTATAGCTACATTACCCTTTTTTTTTTTTTTGTAAGAGATTTTAGGCCTGAAATGTCTAAGTCTGTCCTGCAACCTTCACAAGAAAGCCTAATTTCACAACATTTCTCACCAAGTTTTTACATGAACAAAGTAGAGTAACTCTCAGATAAATGGACTTCTGTTTATTTCTTTGGAAGTTCATGAATGAGTGATATTTAGTATTAGGGGAATAGACCTTGCTGTCCTCTACCAATGCATTTCTTGCCATCATTTTACTTCTGAAAGTCCCTGCCTGCACCAGAGGTGCCAAAATGCTTAAGGTATTGCATAGGCAATTAAAAGATACAATATTAATAAGAAATGTGAATTGAGTGATATTCCAGAGATCAGATGCACAGCCAGCAGGAAGGCTACAGTGTTGCAGAAGTTTACTAGCAGAGAAGGGAGATTTCCACAAGATTAATGCCTAGGTGTGAAGGCCCTTGGTGGACCAAGGAAAGCCAGACACATCTTTCACCTGCTGCAAGCTCAAGTAAAATAGGATAACATCAATTTTTCAGAAATATGGCCATTTATTTCAGTTTGCTTTCATCTACCCTGTCATCCTTCCATAATCTAGGTGCTAATTTAGAGAAGCACTGAAAGTACAGCTGAGAGCTACAGGCACTGAGACTACCTTTCAGGATCTTCCAGAAGAACAAAACTAAAATTATTTTAACGGTTCCCTGCAAGCTAGATGTTGCAAATATTTGTACTGGAATTTTATTGGAAAGATATTTTAGTGATGCTTTACAAAACAGTGTGAGGAGTAAAGATTCTTCTGTAGCAGGGTGGTTCTTTTTTTCTTAAATCAGAGAAGATTAGGGGCTGGAGATTATCACTTTTCTCCTTTTGCATCATCCAGGTGGTACACAAGTAATGTAGGTTATATAAAATAGTACCCAGAAGTGGGAGTTCCTAGGAACTGGTTCATGTGCCTGCAATGCCTGATACTCTAAGTGCAGCAATAGCCATCTAGACCCTTGAGACCCAAGAGACAGCTTGCTTGGGATCTTACTACTCCTGTCTATTGTTAGCTGCTTGCATTTGCATTTGTGAAGAGGTACAGACTCATACCTGGATGACAGAACTTCAAAAAAATTGTTTATATCTTGAAAACTAAGAGGGGAGAAGTTACGGATGGAAATTAAGGGAGGAAGTGACTAGAAGAGAACTAATTAATCCTCTCTATCATATGCAGTTTTCACTACATTTATGCCTTTATGAGCTGAGATTTCGCTGCAAGATATGCAAACAGTGCATGCAAAAAGAACAATGAATGAAGTTTATCAAATGGTGTATATAAAAGAAAATCTGTGTGCGTTTTCTTTTTTACCAGGACTGTCCTTGGTTTTAGCCTCTATAGAACTTTCGCTGTGGCCTGTGCTTTAAAATGATACTATCCCTGTAATATTAGAGTATGAGTGAAAAGGATATTCTCCTACATTTATGTAATTTTAGAATTATTTGGTTTATTTCTGACTGGGAATCTTTTTTATTCTGCTTTGGCTTTAGTTCTGTTTGTTGTTTTTGTTCCTAAGAGGAGAAAAATACTGTACCTTTAAATTAGGAGTAGCTGAATAATGAATCTTGGGCAGTGAAAAGGCTAATGTGCTGTGGAAGAGAAGGAGTTTAATCTAATTTAGTTGGAGGGTGTCTGTCTGTGGTGTTGTTTTCTGGACTGTGGGAATAGAGGAGGGAAGCTGCCCCAGTGAATGGTTCCTCCTGAGCCAGAATCAGTGGGGAGTCCCTTAGATGCCACTGATCCGAAGCCAGGCCATGAAAAGGGGATTAAAGAAATGTTCTGATTTGCAATTCACACTAATGCACCCCGTCGAACCTTTGGTAATATTTCAAACCACATTTCAAGGGAAGTGCCCTTAAAATAGCCAGCTAAATTGTATTAGAGCAATACTATACAATCCACTCATCCATTTATGATTTGTTTTTGTTTTTAATTCTTTTAACTGTTGGTGGTGGTGGTGGCTTTCTAAGGTAATTAAAACTTTTGTGCATTGTGAATATTCGCACTTGCATGGGAATATTTCTCAGTATGCCTGTCCTATTAGGCAGATGTGTTTATTTAAATATTGGAGGAAAATTGCTACAAAGATTCTGTGGCTAGGAAAAAACAAGCCCATTTGGTTTAAAAAGTAAACATTTTTCTGCATGCCATTTAATTTTATGAATATCTAGTGGAAATTCAGTAAGAAAGGCAGGCTTGTAAAATTGCTAAAATAGTTATCAGCTTTCTTTTTTGTGTGTGTGTGATCTTTTTCTTTTATGGTTGCTATCTTCTGTATGGCTAACATTTTTTTTAAAATACGTATGTTAGAATTTGTTACCAGAATGAAACATATACCAGATGTAAGTAAGCAGTTAAAAAGTGTCTGAATGAATGAGTAAAAATACAGATGAGGATAGGATTATTGAACAGGACTAATATTAAACTGATCTCTATTTTTTGTGTAATGAACAGCTGGCCAAAAATATTAAACCTGGAAAACAGTTATAGCTACAGACTTTTTAAACATAAGATTGACAATATCAGTTCATGTTCTGTGATAGCACACTATTGTTAATCATAAGTAATTTAGACTATTTTACTAAAAATCTTTAATGCATTAATTAACTCTTCAACTCCACAAGCCTATCATTTCATTTCTCTTTACTGCTGAAGTGTCAGAATATTTTATCTCAAATGGATTATTTGGGTTTTCCTTAATCCCATTTCAGACAACCTTGCCTAGCACTGTAATTTCCATTGACTCTAACATGTATAGAATAGATGCAACATTGATTTTCACCATTACCCATATCAAAGTATTTTATTACACTGTCACTGAAATAGATTACACAGCATTAAACTTTGCCATTGCAGGGATGAGGGGTGGTGTGTCTTTTTTCTTGTCTTGTTTATGGTTTGCTTTACCTACAAAATATTTAGTTATGGTTTGAATTATGACATGCCTTATTAAATATTCAGGTTGTTTAATCTTTTGCTTATGGGATAGAAGAAGAGCTGGACTTTAAGATACAGATGATTCCTTTGCACATTTTTGGGAGGTGGGGAGATGAATAGCTAGAGGGAGAAATGCATCTTTCCTGTGAGTTGGCACATTATTTGAAATCATGTTTAATTATAAAGTTTCATTAAAAATCTTTTGCTTAAAATTTTAGAAGCCTAATAAGATTTCCATTAATTTAAACATATCACTATTCCCACAACGACCCAAATGCTTTCTTTTTCCTCTTTCATCCATGGTTAAATATGTAAATAAAATGTCTAAAGTCATTCTTCAAAGAAGACAAAAGAAAAAAGAGCTGAGGGAAAAGACAGCCATAAAATTCCTCCCAATTCTCCATAACATTTGCCAGAGGGGGGCCAACTCCTAGCCAGGGCCTAGCAGCAGGGGTGCCTGGCTGCTCCATAGAATCACACATCTCAAATCCCACACACAGGAGAAAAAAATAAAATAAAATATCTTTTCAGCTGGAGCCATCAAAAGGCTCTTTTCATTTATTAGTTACAGAGGTATCTTCCAGTTGCTGATTTCTCAGCACTCTCATTTTTCTATCATAATGTTCTATTTGTTAGTTTCACTGACTCAAGCTCGTTGAATGGGAGATATCCCTAGATAGCTCTTTAAAAATATAGAAAGTAAAATAAATGACCTAAAGCAGGATGCATTGGCTAAAATAATGGCTAGAAAAACAAGGCTGATTTAAACTGGCACATAAAAGATCAATTAAGAGAGTCACAACTACAAAGGTTGGGGGCTCCCCCCCTTTTTTTCTCACTTTCATTTGTATTTCTTTTTGCCTCTTAGGAGAAAAAGGTTGCTATCAGTGCTGTAGAAGAAAACAGGCCATGTTTTATTTCATGTGTTTTTTCTAGATTACTTTAATGTGAATGGTGATATAATATGCTTTTCAAAAATATTTGTAGAAAAAAAAAAAAGAAAAACAAACTCCCAAACAATCAAGTTGAACAAAACAAATATTGAATATGTTCATCTTACGCATTATTTAAATTCTACTTTTTATTATTATTTAAATTCTACTTTTTTAAAGTAGAATTTACTTGTCCCTTTTAAAAGCTCGCCCCACACTTCCCTACTACCCCCAACTGAGCTCTCTAGAAGAGGAATCAGGATGCATACAAATACTAAGAAAACAGGCTTAGATTAACGAAGAATGGAAATGCCCCAATGCACACTCTCTCACACACATACAGACACACAGACACTAAAATAAATAAAGCTTTTTTTGCACATAACACTGCCTGCTTTTGTAACATTCCCTAAGGAATCTAAAAGTGCCCAAGGAAAGGTCAGCCCCTAAGATCAGTACTTTATAAGTATAATCTCCTCGATCTACTGAAAAGCCACAAAAAGAAGGGCTACTGTTTTAAAACATTTTTATGATGGCTTTTACTTCTAGGCAAAAACTAGCCACATCTTCAGGGTTTTCAAAGACAAACATTAGCCCTGGTTTGTTGTCCTTGCTTGGATCCATTTCACCCTTATCACAATTGAGGAAGCCAACAGTTTCCTTTCTAGAGCCTGGTGGGGTATTAACTCTGACCCTGCGGGATTTGGTAGTTTCCAGGAGAATCCGTGTTCATTTCGATAAGAAACAGGCACTAATGGAGAGGAGCCCGGTTTGTGTGGGCGAGCATGAATGAAGAGAAAGGGAGATTTTCCTTCTTCATTAATATGTTCGCTAAAACTAAGCTCAAAGGAGGGGGGAGGAAAAAAAAGTAGAGCTAATCTTTTGACTTCTGATCACAGTGCTCCTTTTCAGTCTGTAAAATTGTGAATTACAGTTTGGCTTGGGATTTAACTTCCTCCTTCTAGCTCTGATAGACCAATAAGCAAAATAAATCTCAAAGCTTAACTTAAAAAGTAAACACAACTCACTTTAGAATGATCTCTGACTCCAAAATCTGTAAGTATCTTTTTCTATAGTGGGTGAAGTAACTTTCCCAAGGGTATGTCTCTAGTCCTCTTAGGGTTTCTTATTTAAGGAAGGAAAAAAGAAAAAGAAAATAAAGCAAGCTACTTTTCAGTGATGCCATACTGTGATTAAAACCATAATCAGGTACTTTTTCAGCAGTCCTGCCTGTCCTGTTCACTTAGGAATTCGAGACAAAGCACGACATTTGAAAACAGCTGAGATTCCAGGCTGAAAGCAACCATATTTTATGACCCTGGCAGCGAAGAGTTTATAGCACTCGCCATAAAATGCATCCTCCTCCCCACATCCTCCCTGCTAAAGCATTGCCCCCCCTCCAATAAAGGCAGTCAAGGAGGCACCACCTTCAACCCTCTTGTTAGGAGACACGGAGTCTGAAGCACTCGCTCTCCCTGGCTTCCTACCTGAGCGAGGGAGGTTAGGCTGGCGCCTTCTAGAGAAAAGATCTTGTTAAACTTTCGAGGGAGGGCAACGGGAGGGAAAGGAGGAAGGAAGGAAGGAAAGACAGAAGGAGAGAGAAACAAATGGGGCTTTTTCTAATCTGTGCTGATCAAGGGAAACCTGTAGGGGTCCTTAAGGAGGTTTCAAGGCGTTCCGAGTGATTGGAAAGTAATCACCGTGTCAGCTTCACCTTTCTCATGCAAAGTGGATGTCGTATGCAAGGCGGATCCTGCACAGGTTTTTCTTTTTTTTTTTTTTTTTAATTTTATTTATTTTGCCCTTGGACTCAACCGCCCCCTAAAACCCCCAGCTGCTCCAGCCCCTGGAGTTCCTGCTAATGCGGGAGGAGCGGAGCAGGCACACAGACAACGCACACACGCGAGCCAGCCCTGCTCCGCAAAGCGCCGAAGAGCCGACCTATTGCAAACCCAGAGCAGAGGGCGGCGAGAAGCGGGGGGGGGGGGGTGTGGTTGGATTTTTCAGGCCCCCCTCTTCAATGGCTTAGATATTTCCTCCTCCTCCTCCTTTATCCTGCACTCGGATAAACCAATCCCCACCTCTCGGCAAGAAAGTACGGAGCTGTGACCCGTTGTAAGGAGAGGAAAATCCCTGGAGAAAGCCGCTGCACCAAAAAGCCGCCCGGGACACGTGCAAGTTGAAGCGGTGATCGCTCGGCTCTGCCCGGACCCAAACCGTTCCGGCGTCGCTCTGCCCGCGCTCCGAGGAAGCGGCAGCGGGGAGGAGGAAGAGGAGGAGGAGGAAGGGCGGTGGAAAGACGGATCGCAAAAGTGGAAGCCCGGGGAAAAGAAAGTTGCCGGGCTCCCCGCAGTAAGTTTTGCGCATCCGTGCGCCGGGGGTACTTCCTCCGTTCCCGGCGGCTTGCCAAGCCGCCCGCCCGCCTCCCGGCGCCGCCGGCGCGGAGCAGCGCGGGGCGCTGAGCGG
>VYZV01030923.1:798-14104 GCA_013401275.1 Pandion haliaetus | reverse complement strand
ATTTCTATGAGATTTAGAGTAAGCTCTCTGCTAGTAACTACAGGGGTAAGGAAAGTCGATTTGTTCTTCCTTCTATCATGGTGATAGTTGACTTTGCATTTACTTAAATAATAATTTATGCATTTTTTACAACCCTTTGATTTCCAAAAACCAATATTCAGAAATGAACACGGTATAGCATATCTGTTTCTGTAATCTTTCAAACATGGAATACTCACATTCACTTAGACACGCTCCCTTGGAAGCAAGACAGAGCTCCAATGATAATTCCCAAACTGTCCTAAACCATCATCATCAATAGCATATCTCATAAACACAGCTTCATCAGTGTCTCAAGGGCAGACTTACACTCATACTTGCACCCCTTACAGACACAAACTGCTAGAAGCAAAATGCTAAAGGCCATATTGTCTTCCTTCATCTCCTCCCCAGCATTCATGTGCAGTCCAAACGCACCTCACAAAACAGCAGACGCTACAGGGATCATCTCAGAGTTCAAATGAAACCGCTGAAACAGTGACACAGTAAGACTGACACCACAAACAAAACATTTAAAAGAAAAGGAAAGGCGTGCAATCCAGACAGCAGTCAAGCCTATCATCACCTTGAGTTACTGTCCATCATACTAAAAGAGGATGACTCCCCCAGGCAAACACCAGCTGGTGTGTAATCATGCTTCACACTTCTCTAGTGCCTTTATCTGATGACCTCAAAGTACTTGACAAACATTAATTCATTTCACCTTAGAATACTTTCTGCTGCTGGCTAAATATCACTATAGTCTAAATAAGGGATAACTGAGTGGTGGTGGTGGTGGTTAAAGCTTTCAGCTGACTGTAAATCGCTCTCCTTACTATGCACCAGTGCTAGAAAATGCACATGGGGAGATACCAAAGGTTTCCCAGAGCTTGGTCTACTATACCAGTAAGAGTTTGGGCAAAGCTAGTCTCTGGGAAAAGTGCAACACCAAATATCCCCAGTTTTTATTATCTGTACAAGCAGCTTGGCTCCAGTCTCTGCTTCTAATTTATCCTTCATTTTTGTACATGGCATCATGACAAACAGAAGAATCTTCCTTACTACACCAGAGCCAGGCTTACTATTTTTAACTAAAGTACTGTGCATGGGAGAATCTGGAAACCTTACCAGATTATAGATCTGTCTCAGTTTCTTACACTTTAAACGTTGAGACAAAGCAGAGATGACATGAAGATTACAGAATTATATTTTTTACTATGATTCTCTCTGATTATTATTTTTTTAAACTTTACTCTCTCTCTCTCCAGCAACCTAAAATCAAAGCTAGTGGCTGGCTGACAGTGGAAATATTATGTCTGAACAAACCTGCAAAGTGACAGCTGTTGACTGATATTTCTAAACAAAGAAAACACAAAAGTTACCAAGGCTTGGATTGTAGGACAAAATCAGTGCAGCCTAAACCCACAGGAAGTATTTTTTTATTCTAGTCACTGCCTACGTGTTTAGATTCATATCTCTTCCTACTACACAACACAACAATTATTTGGACATTAATTTTTTTTTCAGAACTATAAGGGTTTTAAGAACGGTTTCTGAGATAAGGGATATTTCTAAACATATGTGTAGTATAAAAAGTGATATCCTAGCAAATGTCATTCTGTTGTCTTTTGGGGTAGAATATCAAATGAAACTTTTAATGTCAAGTTTTCAGCACTGTCTGAAGAGCCAATTTTGTAAAAATCCTATGAATGGACATTTTCAATGAATGGAAATTCTCATATATATATAATGATTTTCATTATCAGATGAATGGTTTACATTCTCAGAAGAATCATCAAGGACTTTTCTGTGGTAATTCAATAAATGCTTGAAATGATGACTTTTTATTTAAGGCAAACTTATTTGTTAACTCTTAAATTACTCATACTGGAAAACAAGTATATCCCATAATTCATAAAAATTTATCTATCAATACCAGTAACGGCTGATATATTATCTAATAAAAAATTAAATAAATAAAAGAGGAAGTATACACCTAGGTATTTTATTGGACAATGCAAAAAATTTTAAAGATATCTACTACGGAGTATAAATAAATTACTAGATTGCTAGTCCATGCTTGAGCCATGCTTGAATTAATAAAATAGGTTTGGCTGTATTTTGTATCGTAATATGACTCCCGGATTACAAACACCAGAAATAATATGCAAGGAGAAAAATAATAGTATTATATGATACTGTAGGAATCACATTTTTGTTTATTGTAATTTTAATGCCTTTCTACACTTCTCTTGATTGTCCTGCCTTGCTCTATAATGTCTAATATACAGACTTATAAAAAGATGACACTGGATTTAGAGCTGCTAACAATTCTAGCTGTGCTCCTGTGACGTACAGTGAGAATGTCTCCTTGAACTAGTAAATCCTCTGCTCTGATGCCCCCATCAGAGATTGAAATGTTTAAATCAATAGTACAGGCACTAAAGAGTAAATGCCTAATGCTATCTCAGGCTAAAGGTATGTAATTTATAAAGACATAGGAATATGTATACAATATCATGTCAGATTTTGGTCCAATGCAAGTGAGAGTTGGTCAAAATATTTTCAAATTTACAAAAATAGCCATAAATTAAATTACAATTCCCTATAAACATTCTATGCTTAGTCACAAGAAAGTATCATTTGCAACTTTAAAATGTATTTCCACAAAAAGACGACTAGGAAATAATCACCAACAGTAGGCCAAATAGCAATGGATGCCATCAGAAATGGTAATTTTTAAAAGTTACTTACGCCTGTCGGTCCCGGTACATCTTGTTAACTTTGTCCCACTGAAAATTAAGCTGAGTCAGCTTTTCCTGTATATTTGCTGCTTCTCTTGGTGTAGCACTTTGCAAAGCTGGTATCTTCTTGTTGTGAATAATGTCTATATGACCCAGCAGTCTCCCCAGGCTATCTTTAATACTCTGTAATATCAAGATTTTAGAAAAGAAAAACAAAACATTGTATTTACAAATAATTAAAAAAAATTGTTCATAAACAAACAAACAAATAAAAAAAGGTGAAAGTGCTAATTAAACAATAGCTTTGACAATAATAACAGTTTTACAATAACCAGGTAATACTGACTGAACGTCCAGCCTTTCTTTGAAGACTTAAACTATTTCTGAGAAAGGTGATGGCTGGAGGGGAAGCCAAGCGCTATTGACTTCAGGCACTCATTAATTCCTCTATGCCAAGGTTATAGCTGTTTTAACCCCATTTCTTCTTAAGAAAGCAGAACAAAGTCCCATTTTACAGACTCATGTTTAAGTGTCCTTCAATTAATTTGCTGTTTATGCTTCTGTTATACTTGTTTCAGCAGATATTAAACAGATAAAGTAACAGCACACAAAAAAAATAGTTTATCAGTTATGACTGGTTTTGTGTTTTTCTGGATATTCACAACCCAACATTTAGCATTCTTCAAGTAGTCAGTTCTTTGTTGTTTCAGAAAAAGACAAAATACCTCACAGTGCATCTACCTAACTGCACAATGCCATGTGTTGGAAGACCAAACGGAAGAAAAACTGAATTTACTCTAGGCCTTTAACATCTTTAAAATGTGAAAGCACTTAAAACTACACACGTTGTCAATGACCGTTAATTATCCATTTATCAATCCATTCAGTTCCATGACTGAATTATACAGTTTTATTTTTGCTCTAGAAAGCAATATACAAATATGCTATTTCTATTCTGTGAACTAGATAATGTTCAACCTCTCTCTTTCTACTAAATCCTTTAGGATCATTTGAATGACTGAATTTGTTAGAAAAACCAACGTTGAGGAAATATATTGTCATAAACTGTGTACTGACTTAAGGATAAAAGCATTAAATGTAAGAAAAAGTAAGTAGCAGAGACTTCCTCCTCGTGAATCACGACTGATGCAATGAAATCCTCAAGCGGAGGACTTCCTGTCCCATTTTAGTCTACCATCCAAACAGGCATAATTTGATACTTCTGTGATTTCCTTGTTCTTTATCAGAAAGATGACAGAAATATTTTTTTGAATCAACCAAAACCCACGAGTTACAAAAGCTTACCTTTCAGGTCGTCATTATGAGTATCAAAAACAGAGAAACAAATGCAGGTTTTGGAGGAAAAAGATGCCTTTTATGCAACTAATTTATACAGGCGTCATTTCTTTACAGTCCTGGTAACATACATCATATATACTATTACCAGAGAGGAAACATAAACAAAACAAATGTTTCTGAAATGCACTTAATCATTAATTCTTTAAATTTTCATTTCTATTTCTTGTAGGTAGCCTCTTCCAGCCTCAGTGTGACAAGAAACTTGTGTTGTTACAAGGATTTTATTTTTCTCTCCGTGGTATGTGTGCTTGGAAGGAAAATGCTCTCCCTTCCAGGCTAGTCAAGACATCAACGTAAAGCAAGAATGTATCACAATTGCTGATTTCCTTCAGCCAAACAAAAATCCTTTCCTCAATGAAATGAAGTCCATTCTTTTGAAAAGCTATGGCCATGGTTCCTTACAATGGTGAACTTCACAATATACCTCTTGCTGCCTGTATAAAATGCAACCAGGCATGAAAGAAATCAAATGGTTTGGATTGATGACTGCATCATTTTGGTTTTAGTCTAAAGATAGACTTTCTTTCCCTAAAGTTTTTAAAGTTAAGATTTTATCCTTTTCTCTAACAAAAGGTTAACAACTATGAGATTTTTGTAGATTTGAAACAATAATTTGGATGATGCAGACACAGTTTACAAAAAATTTGTACCAAACTAGACAGAGGATCCAATATACCACTGAGCAACTAAAAGGCTCAGATAATTCTTGAGATAGGTATATTCAAATAGCAGCATAAAAATAAAGGTCTCCTTGTTCCATTCACTGTCATAATATTTAGCCATTTCTTACCATTCCTGCTTTTTAATTAATTCTTAATACAGGCATGCCTCTCATTTAAACTGCTGCACAGAGAAAGGAATATTCTCCAGATAAAAACCTACAGCCATATTCAGCTCTTACCACAGAATCACAGAATGGTTTGCATTGGAAGGGACCTTTAAAAGTCATCTAGTCCAACCCCCCTGCAACGAGCAGGGCCACCTTCAACTAGATCAGGTTGCTCAGAGCCCTGTCCAGCCTGACCTTGAATGTTTCCAGGGATGGGTTGGAAGGGACCTTCAAAGACCATCTAGTTCAACGACCTGCCATGGGCAGAGACATCTTTTAGTAGATCAAGTTGCCCAAAGACCCATCCAGCCTGACCTTGAACACTTCCCATGATGGGGTACCCACAATTTCTGTGGGAAACCTTTCTCCAACCATTTCGTCAAACTCCCTAAATTTCCAACACCACTACCTGTTACACTTCTACTGTGTTTCCATCCCTTATTTCTTCTGAAATACATAAGCCTCAGAATGTATGGCGAACTTGTAGCTGAGAGCTTACCAGACCAACTGGCCAAAGGCTCTTAGCCTCGTTCAACACAAAAACATTCTTCAGTTGCTTCACACAACTCCACAGCAACTTTGTTCCAGAGATAAGGGAGAATGCAGATTTGACAGTTATGAGAAGCAAAAATTGTGTGTGAGAAGCTCTTTCACACTACCAGCACTTTTGAAAGGAGGCAGTGATCAGCGGATGTTGTGTTATTTTGCAGTAAGCAGAAAAATAATGAGTGGTAGAAAGCCAAACCAAACCAGAAAATTAAAATTGCCCTCTAACACTCGGTCACAGTCTGGTTAAAGCCTGTAGCTAGAATCTGATGGTTCTATTTCACCACATGTAAAAAAAAAACAGATTTGCCTTTTGTTTATTTGTGAAGAGCGGGCATCAAATTTGAGGTAATACAGGAGAGATTCTGGAGGTTTTAGTGTACCAGAAATAAAATAAAAAAGACCATTAGCATGAGTGGATTCTTCCTCAATCTGCTGCCAGTTTTGTCATGGCAAATGAATCTATCCCAAGAGTCCCTTAGCCATTCTCTCACGTGGATTCAGATAGACATGGGAAGTCAGCACTGAACATCTGTGTTCTATTTCCCCATGGGTGGTTAGGAATAAGAATGCTGTAGTTATTTAGGTGTAACAGAATTCCAGTCTACACACACACTACCTGATGGAGTTATTAAAGAAAATAAAAGCTGCACTAAGCATTGACAAGCACAATATTCCATCACATTGTTTTGCCTTCCTTGTGTCTCTGCTAAAAATTATGTCTCAGATATATAGCTTGAGTCTGCTAACACAAATGAAAAGTAGAACTGTCTTTTATTTGTTTCAGCCAGAGAGAGAAACACAGCTAGCCAATTCAATTTTGGAACAAAAAGTATGATAAGACATGTTTTCATCTATTTTAACTACAACTATTAAAAAAGGATAACTTTGCTTGTTCCGTGTCCTTCTGGTCACCTAATTTGAAGGACAAGCATCTCATTTATATGGCAACACATTACAAAAAGGATGAAATAAATGTCCAGTCCTGCAAACTTCTGCTCATTGGAATAATCCCAACTATATAAGCTGAAGTCCAGAGAATATTCTTGCGATAGGATCTTTTACAGCTAGAAAAAAAAAATGTTCCTTTTTATACTAGTTTATTGCTTTTTTTTGCAATATTTTAAAGGCAATAAAATTTCAAATATTACATTTTAAAAAGACCTTTATTATCTTATCTCATAAAAAGTAAGCTATTTCAGGAGTGTAGTAATCACAAATGATAACATTTTAAATGTAGTTTAAAGGGTAGTTTTACTTATGAAAACTTCACACCAAGATTTTACTTTTCATCTTTAAGCTTTACTAGTCTCACTGAACAGAAGATGAGGGTGTATACTCCTTTCTAATAGTTCTTTGTCAGAAATAATGACACAGGAACTTTATAACCTGGATGTAATACTCACTTAATACAAAATTAAAAATCACAGCTCCAGTTCACGTTGTAAAATTTTGGGGGTTTTGGTGCTCAATTTATTGATGGAATGCACTCTTAAAATATTCTACACACTTTAATATATGTATTAATTATTTTAATTTTAAACATTCTACACTTCTTGAGCTAAGTCAGTCATAAAATGAATAGTGCTATGCTTAGAATTTAGCAAGCAGAGTGAAAGCAAACAGGAATTAATCCAGATGCACAAAGTCAATCAAAGTGTAAAGAAGAGGGTGTGGCTTGAGGAATCTGCTACCTCACATTCCTACTCATTATTCCAACACATGATCTTTGGGAAAATTTTCCAACTCTAAATCTGTTACATTGTATGCTTTTTGCACAAGGTAAATAATGTAAGAAACAGAAATGGACTTTGAATTTACATAACTATATTAGTCAGTAAAATACATTGTAGAATCATGTAAGAAAAAAGATATTTTAAATATAAAAATTATTATTAAAAGGCTAGAAAATGATGGGGTTAACCTTAATATGCTAAGAAAGACATGGAAACAACTTCAACAGGTACTACTCAAGAGAAGTAGGAAATGAGCCATCAATTTTTTAAATACCGTAAGACATAAATTACTAATAAACCAAAAATTAAAGGTTTACAGTGACAGTAGATTTTTCCACATTATTGCCACTATCAAAGTACTAAAATTTTGGAAAATCTTAATTATTTTATTTTTGTTTGGATTAATTGTCTTCTGTTATGAGTTCTGATAGAGTATGTTCTGAATATAACATGATACTCAGAAAGTAAGATATTTATGATTTACTATTAAGTATCTAGCAATATTATTTCTCTGGCATAGGAATTTAAGTCATGGACCAAGAAATCCATTTCATGTTATACACCTCAGTGTTTATGTATGTTATCCAGCTAACTAAAAATGATGTTCAAAATAAGCATTTGAAAGAAACCCAAAAGCTTAGAATTCCACATACTCTAAATGTGGAAAAGAGAAAAACTCAAAAGTCTTGCATGTCAGTATTTACAATTCCTGTCCTTTCATTTCCCTTTAATTCCCACCTCAGAAACCATTCCCTGAAGGAATCATCAGGAAAAAAGCCTGAACCCTATAATCCAAGGTGGAGCATGCTGAGGTTCTGAGATCTCGTGTGTGTATAATTTGGTCACTGCTAGGAGCTGTGGAATAACTGAGGGAGGTGCAGGGAGAAAATTTTTAATAGCCAATATGAAAAACATGATCTGGCATAAGGAGTGCCAAAATCGGCCATTAATTTCACTGGGATGGCAAAAAGCATGAACCTGGTACAAAAATTACAGTGTGTCAAATTTCACATCCCTGGGAAAGGACAGTTAAAAAACAGTGTATCTCATGATGGTTTTTGGAAAACAATGGGTTTTTTTTTTCCCTAGCCATGTTTCCTAGAATGGAATAAACAAGTTTCTTGAAATCTATACGGATGAAACAAAAGAAATGTAAGACAGACATTCAGCGAAGGAAATTTCAGCCCTGTTGATTCAAATATACAATAGTTTTAAACTTTTGGGGTTTCATATATGGAATATCACACAGCTTCAGTAACCACTGGGAATGAAAAATAGATACCAAGTAATCCAAAATCTATTTCCTTTCATAAAAAATGAGTCACTCTTAATTTAAACAAATATGCACTTGTGTCAGTGTTACTAAAAAAAAATTCTATGGATGACCTCCTTTGTCATCACACCAATTATTCTTACCTCTCCAAAAATCTCATCAATTTAGTCTCTTCTCCTTTAGGTCTTGTTTACATGGTGCGGACCTTTATTTTGCATTTGCCAAATATTTTCTAATTATTTTGTATACTTTCAAAATATTTAATAGTCTTTCAAAATTAAGCATAATATACACAGCAAAGCTGTACTACTCACTCAGAAAGTATTCAATTCTGAATATAATTTTTCAACTCTTGCAACAGAACAACAGCTGCTTTCTGGATAAAAATGAACACTGAGAAAGTATTTTGAAGGTATAAATCAGTCCACAATGCACTGAACTATCCAAGACTCTTAAGTGTCAGGTGTAATTGAATTTATTCCTTTCACTACACCTTATATTTCACCTGTCTGCCAGTGTTTTCCTACAATTGCTCTGCTTCATTGTTTAGCGCTGCTGAAATTTCTTTTTATATTAATTCCTTTTTCCTGGTTTTAATCAAACTAAATTGTCATTTTTGATTTGTTCCAGTTTACTGCACACTCTACCCAAACATTTAATAGCTGCATCAAGCAATACTAGTTGTCATGCAGATTTTAAGTGTTGCCCTACTAGCAACCTTCTTCCATATATAAAATTCGGTATACAATAAAGTTGATGCAGAGATGTGTGTAGCTACTAGGTAGAAACTTTTAGTCTTAGAAAGTTATCATAAACTGGACAGACTTCATGGACAGTCTGAACTAAACAGAAGCCCTTCCCAGTCCCTGAGTAGGGAGGCCACCTCTCTTTCCTCCCTTGAAGTTCTGTATTCTACTATGTCTTCTGTGTATGTTGATTTTATTTCTAACTCTGCAACTCCTCATTTTTCTTAATAAAGAAACTTTTAAAATAACCATGTAAACTATACTTACCAATTCCTTTTTATTCAGCATTTATGAATTCTTCTGATTGTACTAATGGATTTTTTTTTTTTAAACACATCACCCACAACATGTCACGTCTAGATAACATGCTCTACAATTCTATTGTAATGAATTTGATTTGAAATTAGTATTTTAAAACCATAGGTATAACAGAGTGTACTGGTATATTATCAGTACTACTATTAATATGAAGTGACAGGGAGATAATGATAATTATCCAAATAATTTTCTCCTTCAGATTACTTCAGAAATATTTTAGAAACAACAAGCACTTAAGACAAAATCTGAATGCCTCTAAGTGACAAAATGTGCTTGCCATTTTATAAAGTTAAATTAAATTAAAGTTCATTAAATTATTAATTTATAAAGTTATTACACTGTATTAACTATTTTGTAAAATATAAGAATCAAAATGCCTATGAAACTGTGACAGAAATGCTTTGAAATAATTGCATACAAAAAACCCCACAGAAAACAAAAGAAAAAAAGAAAAAAATGCTCTGGGTTCCTAAATCTCTAGGGCTGCAAACACTAGAATCATAGAATCATTTAGGTCGGAAAAGACCTTTAAGATCATTGAGTCCAACACTTAACACTGCCAAGTCCACCACTAAATCATGCCCCCAAGTGCCACACCTATACTTCTTCTAAATACCTCCAGGGATGGTGACTCCACCACTTCCCTGGGCAGCCTGTTCCAATGCCTGACAACCCTTTCAGTACAGAAATTTTTCCTAACACCCAATCTAACCCTCCCCTGGTGCAACTTGAGGCCATTTCCTCTCGTCCTATCACTAGTTACTTGATAGCAGAGACCAGCACCCACCTCACTACAACCTCCTTTCAGGTAGTTGTAGAGAGCGATAAGGTCTCCCCTCAGCCTCCTTTTCTCCAGGCTAAACAAGCCCAGTTCCCTCAGCTGCTCCTCATCAGACTTGTGCTCCAGGCCCCTCACCAGCTTCATTGCCCTTCTCTGGACACACTCCAGCGCCTCAGTGTCTTTCCTGTAGTGAGGGGCCCAAAACTGAACACAGTAATATATGTTATATATAATATGTTATTCTTTGCAAAAAAAAAAAAAAAAAAAAAAAGATAAAGAAACATTCCATAAAGCCCCTTATGGCCAGTAATTTGAATCCATAGGTCCTGAAGAAATGTGACTTACATTTAGCAGACTAAAGGAAATACTTATAAATAAAAAGAGAACGGCAGACGTCTTGTCTCTGGGATGATTCACGATAAGGAACATTTCCTCTCTTGTCAGCAATCTGTCATTTAGAGCAAAATCTGGCTGGGTCTGTGTTATTACTCAACAAACCTCATTTGACTTTCCCAGAATAATGTCTCACACTCCACGTTCCTTAATCAGGGCCATGCAAATCTTGGTTTTATACACTCAGGCCATGGATAATTAAGGTATTCAATGTTATTAATCTGAATATAAGAAATATCAGGGGATAAAACCATAAAATGCCTCTTAATCTTCCAAGATTGTGTCCCTTGAACATAAAGGAGGCAGCATCTTCACAAAACCTCATCCATGACTATAATTTTGAATATTTAAAGAACAGGAGAAAATGTAATTGAAATGTTAAAAGCTGCCAGGACGCACTTAAACACTCAAATTAACTAGCCTTCTTTTCAGTAAGTGTTAATATCAGCTCAGCTCAGCCACCCAAGAAGGCGCTTACTGTGTTTGACATGTTTAAGTAATCAAATGAATAGTAATATGTGTGCCTACATATATTGGAATTGTATGGGATTTTAACAAAGTAGATCAAACTTCTAAATCTTAAAAATAGATTAAATACTTCTATGCTCTTCAGAATTCATAACTGGTATATCTCTAAATGTTCAGAATTAGTCGTCTATGAACAGGCATATAATTTCAGATTTATATGTCAGATTTTTGCTTTTGTTTAGAACACAGCTGCTACAGACAAAGAAAGATAATACAGCTGACCTTCTATAAATGAAATCCACAACTGGATGGCGTAAGAGTGGGAAGAAAAAAAAAAAAAAAAAGAGATCATGTATATTTGTTTATGCACAAACCCATGTACCTCACACACATACCCCATCTATCTTTCACGTTGAAGAGAATAGCTCCAAGCAGTTAGTTATCAACAATGCCTTGGGAGATTTAGTAACATGGTTAACAGAAGGGCACAAAGCTTTAATTTTTAAGAAAAAAGGATAACAGAAAATCATTAGCAGCTGAAGTGACAGTAGCCTTTGGGGAATGATCCATCTCACTGCTCTTGAAAAGAGAAATCTGAGTGCTAGAGACTCGAACACCAGTTCATTTTCATTACCTGCAAATTGTCTTTATCTGCCAGAGAAGGACAACTTTCTGTAAAATTCAGTTCCTTGGCTATTTGTGTACAAATCGGCCAGCAAGCACTGCATTAGTGACAGATTTATTTGGAGGGTGCATTGGATTACACTCAGTTGTAAGTTATGGTTAATTGCGTTTTACTGAGCTGCAGGAGAAAACCACTCTGAATGTCACTTTACATGGTGTTTCTTGATAAGAATCAATACATGCCAAATATGTATTCCAATGCGCAAAATTAAAAAATATAATTTTGGCAATCCAAACATTTGTAGAATGATGCTTCATATTTATATGCCTAGCAGATTTGTTACAATATTTCAGGCTTTTTGTACTAACGTGAAAACCAGTAACAGCACAGTTGTTAGTAATCATGAACAGCTGGAAAAATTCCACAAATTACTTATAATTGTAAAGTCTGTATAGAACTATGAGTTACAATATCTGGTATGAGCATTATTCGTTTAATAAACCATTTTTGAAAGGGGATTCTAGCTGCCAGAATCACGGATGTGTAATGTGTACAGTAAATTCCCTGTGTTCTCAAATAAGACACAGGAGAAAACTGCGCAAAAAAAGTGCTTCATCTGTCACTAGATGAAGAATTACCAAGCAAAGGGAGAAAGAAGAGGGGAAAAAAAAAAATCAGAGCATGAAAATATCTGTATTTACAAAATAACAGCAAACAACCCAATTTTTAATGCCCTAAATAAAGACCCTACTGGAAATACACAAGATGAACTAGAAAAAGACCTGTTAGAGTGATTATGCAAGAAGTTACATATGTAAGAAACCTCCTTCTCAGATGGCTTTCCATATCAAAGCTATTACAGAATTGAAAAATATTATACCTAAATGTATAATCATATTCTACAGTACAATGTTCCTGCTAAAATTGAGAATATATAAAAGAAATTATAAAAAGAAATGCCTAATATGTATGGGCCCTACTGCAGGTTTGTAGCATTAATTATATAAAGCAAGTAGCCTCAGAAAATAAGTTTTGAATTCATAGTTAATATAAGTAAGTAATGAATGGGCACGACTATGCCATGACTATCACAGTGATTCTTAACAAGAAATTCTACTAAACACTTTGTCATATATGGCTAGAAATGCAAATTAGACTTCTTAAATTCTAGATCGACTCTTTCATTTTATCACACTCATTTTTGCTGTGTGTTAGCAAACAGAAGTACGTGTTAAGTTTTAATTCTCTGGTTAATAAATTTTTTTATTTCAGAGTATACATCTCCCACCAATCTGAAGCTTGCACAAGACAAGTAACTTGAGTGAGATAATCACCACACAGGAAACCTTTGGCTTAGTATGAGCAATATAACTTGATTTTCTAAAACCAGAGTAAGTTGAATATATGCAAATCTGTATATTCGTTTAACATTCAGGAAGCATTTGGAACATGCATTGCAAGTGAAGATAA
>VYZV01030920.1:73341-91477 GCA_013401275.1 Pandion haliaetus | reverse complement strand
TACAGCTACTCAAAATTGAATATACTGCCTTATGAAGTACATGCCTTGCACTCCTTCAATGTAACTGTGATCCAGTCTGGTTAGTGCTAAATAACACTGTACAAAACACTCTGGCAAAACATATTCCTCCAGAATGGCCCAACATATCTCCTCTGTCAACACACATTATTAGGTCAAACTGTAGCTGAAAACGGGCATTCATGTNCTGTAGCTGAAAAAGTGCATTCATGTTCCTTAAGTGCTCCAAGTCCTAAAAGTGTGCTGCTACAAACTACATTAAAAAAGGGTACCTTGATTATGACATTGAGATATTATAGACATTTCCGTATGAGCCAATATGTGAAAGTACTCTTACTAAAATTTCATACTAGCTACTGAAATCACTCTCACTCTGAAGAGTGATTTGGCTCTCTAGATCACCGCATTCAGTCTTTCTGCCCCAAACACACCTTGTAAGCTTTCAAAACCTCTTCTTCCCACCTCCACTCCCCCGGCCATGCTTTCCTTTCCAGTCCTCTTTCAGACTTCTCTCCATATACATACCAGACCAAACTCAAGGAGGCACAGCAACAGAAATCAGAGTCAAGTAAACTTATCAGTACCTAAGTTCTTACCCTCAGAATTAAGGCACTTTATTTTAAAANGCAATTTTCAGCTCCTATGACCCTTCCTCCTTCAAACACCTCTTTCTTTGTATATTGATTGCTGACATACACACATCTTTATGACAACTATTACTGTTCTCAGAACAAAACCTATTTGACAAGCCACCACTTAAAAAAGAGTTAGGATATAAGATTAAATTAATAAGATTAATTATCAAGAATTGTAACCAAAATGTATTTCTACACTTCTATGTTACACACATACATTAAAACTCTTATAGCTATCTTGTTATGCAATGGCATTGTCCAGCCACGTATTGAGAAGACAATAACCACTTCTTTTTGTATTGCTGACCCTTTTATTCATAATCATTAAACTATCATGACTGGACTACTACTATTTCTCCATCAGGAGCAGCTTTCAACTGGGAAGACATAGCCATCATTAAAAGGTTACGTTTAATCCCCAAAACAAGGGGCGGGTAAAAACAGACACTGAAAATTGCAGGTGCTATATTCAGTACAAGGTCAGGAACAGTTTCCCCAGCAAAGAGTTTTAAAATAGCTTGTCTTTAGTATACAACAAAATACAAGACTGCATAACCACACGAGTAACCTGCTTAAGCCAAATTTATACCACAGGAAAAAATACTGCTGTACCATCAGTTGATATAAATACATCCATCATCATATACGTTATTTCAGTCCAGTCATGTTGAGCAGCAACAAAATGTAAACTCAGCAGCCAAAGCAAACATATTCAATGGGAATAGCTTATTTCTTATAAGCAGATCTTGCACTGGTGTTTTTACCTGCAATACGGGTGCTAACAGCTCTTTCAAACAGAAAAAGGCTCAACGTTCTCCCATCCACAGACCACGACACTATGCTTAATTGTTCCCTGTTTCACCAATCCCACCACGTCCTGAAGAATCCTTGCAAGTACTTTCAGTAAGACAGCCAAATTCCAGATGTGAATATCTCTAACAGCATCAGATATTTAACCCAATTATTTTATAAAATTATATGAAGTCACATGCTGTATGTTACGGAAGACACACAAACATCCTATTCATTCTACCAAGTAGACTTAAAAGAACAAGAAGATACATTGCCTTACTAATGAGAAAGCATTATAAAGGACAACAGAAGATGAAGGTATTTATCTGTAACTGACAGAGGTAGATTCATACACAAATTAGGAAGAAAGCTGAGACATTATCTATTATAACAGTTAAGAAAAACACACTGAATCAATTTACAAATTAAACCCAAGTTTCAAAAGAGCAAAGACACATTTCAAAACCCCTAGGAAATGTCACAGAACATCTGCTAGTGATGCTTCCTGGGCACCAACACTGAGATGAATTAAAATAGAGGAAAACACAACAAATGTGATGCACCGAGTGCAGTGAAACAGGAACAACCTGCAAAACCCCTAAAAGTTTATGAGCACTCAGCTGACTGCTGACGTGATCTCTCATACAGCACAGACCCTTATACTTCCCCCAGCTGCCTCTGAATAAAGAAGCCATTGACTAATGTCATAGTCCTCCAAAAAGTCATCCACACTCATTCAAAGATACCCACAGAGAACACTGTTTTGCCTCTGAATTAAATACCTTAACTGGTTTTGCTCCCATATCTCTAAGTGGTGAGATTCAACCTCCAGGCTTTAGTTCATAGCACATCTTTCTGCAAGCGGAGAGTCCTTTCTGTTCAAGGCTTTCCCTGTGCAAAGGCACGTACACATCCTGATGCTTCTCATGCTCTTTTCTGACCAATTGAGCTAGCTTTCTAAGCCTCTCACAGTTTTATTGTTAACTTTAAAGCAAAAAAATGTTTTTCTACACTCTCTCCATTTTTCAATAGCCTGTAAATATTTTATGAAGTATGGTAGTACACCACCAGAATAGCACGCAGCGTGTCAGCACCACTCTTGCAGTTGCCATATAGGGAAGGAAATAACCAACTCCATTCCTCCTGCCCCTTCGTCTCCTTTACAAGCCCAAGACTGAATTAGCCTTTTTCACCACAGGGTTGTAATTGGGACATCATGATTTCTTTGTCCAGTAACCCTCCCACCCCCAATCCTCTCTGTGTNCATCCTTACGTACTAGCCTGCTAAAAACAAGAGGATTGGACAAAGATGTCAGTAATGTGTCAGAAGGGACCACAAAAAGCAACAGTATTCATGAAGAGCAAAATAAGAGCAGACAGTTTCAAATTTTGGTATTAAAAAAAAAATAAATCAAACAGGCTGTTGACTTTTCAGTGGTGCTTTTCTCAATTTTCTCAGCTTTTCCCACAAAGTGTTTAATGTTGCTGATTATTCCTGTGATTTTTTTTTTTTTTAAGGGAAGGAAAGATAGGTGATAATATATGAAAATATCCCACATTGCAGACCATCTGAGTACCTGCATCTGGATTTGTTTTGACACATGCACCTCATGCTTTTTCTGGAACTTTTACAATAGATCAGACATTATAATTATAAAACAATGTACACACTCAACTTTTATTTCTCTAGAGGTAAATTGATATGGCCAGCAGCTGTGAAACATGTCTTATCACATACTAATAGCCCAGAAAATTAAATATGACCAATTGTTCACAGAATTCACACAAAATGACTCCGCCCTCACCTAGATAATCTGCAGCGGACTACACAGGAGTTCAGTCTTGAATCAATTCAGTATCAACCATCTCACCCACGTTTGCAAAGAGTGGTGTCTATCAACTCTGATTTTAGCAATGCATCTGCTAGAACTTGGACCAAGACCAAACTCATTCCATATCTACCATCAAACAGGCAAGGGATCTAATTATCTGGCAAGATTTCAAATATTAAAATGGAAAGGGTTCTCTATTCCATTACCAATTCCCCTAGACAGCCATTATCTTATTAAAGGAATGCTTTTTAATAAGTGAGATTTGTTAAAGTGGTTTGTGACATTACTAAATGTAGGGGGAAGCATAAGCTAATTTATAACCTACAAAAACCATACCAGGTGTCTGTTATATTGGCCATTAACCACAATCCCATTTAAAGCAGTTAAAATGTCACTATAGTTGCATTTCTATAGTATCTGTCAGCTGCTCCTTGAGAAGTTTCAGCCTCAGGTCAACCCAGTAAGACATCTGGCATATTAGTCAAGTTACAGCTCATTTTGTTAACTATTATCCCTGCATGCACACAGTAAGCTTGTGTAACTTTTTGACCTGAATATCTAAAAAACAAAAAGAAAATAACGAATGGTACAATATCTGCTACCAGTTTCTTTACACTATGCCTAGAGGTCAGCAGGTCTGACCTGGATCAGACAGGGTCACTGAGAAAGAGAGAATCAAAGACAGCCTGGTAGCTTTATCAGTATTATCTTTTACTGCAGTGACATGTTTAGCATCACACTCCTGAGATGACACAGTAAAAATGAGGAAGTGAGCTAGAACTGGAGAATAAGTGAGCCAGAACCTACTGCCCCCACTGCAGAACAGGGGACACTGGCAGCTGGTGACACCCCAGCTTCCAGGACCAACCCTTTGTGATGAGCCCAAGGCAAGCAGAGCTATACTTACAAGATTTTCTATGTCCGTTCGTGCCAACACATACGTCCTTACGTTGCTGTTTTGATGCAGAAGCATGTATAAAAGAAGAGTCGCTTGATCAGATTTCTGCTGCTCACACAAAGCTGTGTATAAACTGTTAAAATTAATCTGGAAAGCATGTGGATTTGATGATGAAAAGGCAGTGCTATCTGAAATAAAGAAATCAGAAAAAGAATCCTTAACAAATATTTACCACCCAGCTATTTGTTAACTTTATAAACTCACTGAAATATTTTATACAGACACTACAGTAAGGAGGAAGCAAAAGTCATCCATGACTCTTATCACCGATGGTCATAAACCTCAATAGGGTCTCATGAAGCTTCAGTTGTACCAAAAAGCTGAGGTTGTCCTCCCACATGAGTTCCAGTATGACCCCTGTATCTGCACAAGATACTCATCTTTTTTCATAAGGCTATTCTGTTCTTTCAAATGGCTTCCACTGTTAGAAAGGAAGGCAATCCCAGGAGCTGCTGCTGCAAGGAGGGCAGCTACAGTGTCTTCTCTGGGACCGATGTACTGATGATTCACGTGTTTCCAAACCCTGCACCTCAAACTTCCAGGTTTAGGGCACTGGCATCACGGTGGATTATCTCCTATCCATTTCTTGGCACAAAGGGCATATGCACATAGGTCAAGACTGTCAGGATATTTTCAGGGAAACATAGTTGTTGTCAGGACTTTAAAGATGCGTGTGTGGTGGGGAGTTTAGCGGGTTAATTAAAGTGACTTAAAACACCACGTCATGTAACATCCCTCAAAGTAACAGCAGTTTGTTCATGTTCACAATACAATCCGTGCCAGAGCTGGAAGTGAGAATAAAACAGATTTCTGTTCACAGAACCTTTTCACAAGAAGCTTTACCAGTTTCAACAAAAACGTCCATCAGCACAGATCTCTTAACATCTAGGAATTTCCAGTGGAAATGGAAAAAGCAAGTGTGATAGTCGATGCACTCATACTCATGTCAGAAAGCCAGACTCATGTCCTTATTCAGCCTCCCAATCTCCCCAAGCCAGAGATTTTGCCTTTGTTTTTTCACAGAAAAAACCTTTGAGAGTACAAGGTTTTGTTACAGTGCAGAGCAGGTACATTTCTCAACTCTCAAAAAGCTTCACAGAAATGTTTATGAAGTATTTTCCTGTCCAGCTCTGTTCAAAAACATCCAATCAACACATGCATCTTCTGTGATGATACACGAAGTAGGACGATTCTGCGTTTTTGGGCTGATTTATTTCAGCATCCTGGCAACTGAAGACAAAGGCTATCTTTTCTGAGTACACAAACAAGCTATGCATATGGAAAAATTACAGCAATTTCATGGCAAGATGGTATTCTGGGAACAATAGCAGTTTGGATACTCAAGTATATCAAAGGTCTGGACTCAAAAATTTCCGTATTACTACAAACAAGATGTCCAAAGTTGAAGAATTTAACTAAAATTCCCTAGTTCCCACAATAACAGACTAGAGATTTCTGAATTGTTTATCGTTATTAAACATTCATTAAGTTAGGAAAGCTCTGCTGTATAAAACAGCGTGACAATACTACTACTACTCCTGCACAGTGATTTGTGAACAGAAGGGATTTTAAGGAGAGGAAGAAAAGACTCAGAAGAATAAAGGAAGAAAACAATGCAAATTTCAAACCCTGCATTCTTACAACGCATTTTACAGCCAACTGTATTACCATAGCTGGCATAATAGGCAGCAACTACTGCATTTCATCAAAATCTTCCTTTTTCTGCAAACACTGAAAGATTTCTCAGATATTATAGATTACATCACCGTGGAAAACGGTGAGAACAGTGTCACCACACGTGTGCCCATAGGCAGCAACCGTGAGCCAACGCAAATTTGGCTCATAAATTAATACTCCCATGGTTTCTTATCAAACCTTTCCTTCTTCTGCAGAAATCTCTATACTGGTAGGAACTGATCACACAAAGACTCCCTATACCCACTAAGATGTGGATATCTTGCTTTCCCCTTTCTTTTTAGCCTGCATTCTTAGCAAAGTTTCTAAATAGCTTTCAGCATGGAAGAATGTG
Source organism: Pandion haliaetus (assembly GCA_013401275.1). NCBI lineage: Eukaryota > Metazoa > Chordata > Aves > Accipitriformes > Pandionidae > Pandion > Pandion haliaetus. Next base: position 85,213 of record VYZV01030920.1, on the reverse strand, counting down.
GTAGTTGTTACTTGTTTTGAACAACATTTCCACCCTCTTTGGAAGGAAAAAGTGCTTGGAAGACCTGCAGGAGCCCCACAGGAGCCCTGGCTCCCACCAGGTTTCTGGAGGCCCAGCGGAGACAGCGTGCCGGGGAGCCGTTGCTTCTCTTGGCCTGGGCAAGGGGCAACGGCTCCAGCCATTCAGCTGAACTCAGCAGGAGACACTGGAGCAAACGCTTCTCCTTCCTGCAGGAGTCGGGAGGCACTGCTGCACACACAGAGGCGAGACACAGCCCATCGGCGATGGAAACCCTGCCTCTCCCCAAAATGACACACCAACAGGCAGAGGAGAAACCAAAACCTGGCTTTTCTGAACCACCGTTTCTGCCCCCACACCCTCTGCAATCACTGATCGTGATTTTGGACTGATTGGTTTAAAAACACCCTTCTTCAGGGGAGAATTTCTCTTTACTAGGGAAAATTTGGAAGCAGCAAAATCAGATCAATTCAACGTGCTCTATTAAGCAGCAACTTGATGCCACGGTTCATTAGCTGAGGAGCGTCCACTGACTTTCAAGCTTCCATTCTGTGGATGTTTAATCCATTCCACTTATATTTATAGCACTTCACTGTCTGTTTTATTAAAGGATATTTAAAAAACTGTAAAAAAAAATCTAAACAGTATTAAAGAAACTTACTAGCAACAGCAGCATATCCTGTATTATTCTACAGAACTTTAAACTGACCAACAGAAAAATTAAACTGAACTAAAAATTCTAGAGCATGTAGAATAAAGAAAACTATCCTGAATTTTATTAGTTTCATCCCAATTATTTTATTAGAATATTATACTAGAATTACAGAATATTATTAGAATTATAGAATATTATATTAGAATTATCTTTATTAGAATAAAGAAAACTATCCTGATTTTTATTGGGTTTGTCCCAATTAAATTGCATAAATTACTTCAACAAAAGAGCCAGTTTTCATTTTACAGTCATGTAGTATAGATCATTATGACAGTAACCCGCCTTTCTTTTTCGTGCCATTCTCTCATCAGCCCCTCAGAATGTTGACAGGAATCATATTTAAGCTCGGTTATATGAATATTGCTAGTGGAAACAAGTTTATGGCAAACAATATGTCATTCTATAAACATACACATCTAGACAAAATACTGCTCTTCGCACTACTTTTGACATAAGTTCTTTGAAATTTTATAATGATACGTGTATAACAGTTTTCAATGAAATACATTACTAGTTACTGATGACATGAAACAAAGTCGACCAAAATAAAACATTCATAGAAGTTTGCAGTTTAAAAAACAGAACAAAACAAAAACTGTATCAAGAATTTGATCTCAACTGCCTGTAAACAGTATCCAAGAAGTCAAAGGGGCATGTTAGGACTAAGAATTCTTCTTATGAGAACAATCCTCCATCCTCGTAAGCCAAAAACATTTCCTAGGTAAAGGTGAATGAATTTAGAGCTCAGCCTACTAAAAACTTAATGGTTAAAGGAATATAAAAACTCCCCCCAAATAAAGTTAATAATTTGGAGGTATTGATGTGGCTCCACAGGTTATCGTGCAGCTCCCGAGCTGCGCTGATTAGCTCTGTGCATACTGTCGGCCTGCATAAAGCCAACAAAAGATAAAACCCCATGGCTAAAACTTGAAGAGATTTGAGTGTATGGATAAAGTTTACATGAAAAGAAGCACACTACCTGCAAGCTGAGCTATCTAGATAGTCCAAGCTGTATTAGGGCATTACTGCGTCCAAAGCAAGAACCTCTGCAGCAGGGCACTGTGAGTCAGTACAGCATCGCACCTGCATTTACCTGATAGACAGACTGGAACCAGCCTTCTCAAAAACTAGGCAAGCACTGAAACAACTCTGAAACCTTCCATACATACAAGTCTCATGAAAGTGCAGTACAAGAATACACGTAGCAAATCAATCCAGTTAGCAACTCAACTGCTTATCTTAGCTCTAGGGAACATTACTCCAGCTAAACAGAACTTCCCCAAGTGATATAAAGTTTTAGGGGACTCCTGCAGACTCTTGGATAACCGACCTACTTATAGGTCAGTTTTATTTATATTTTATGAAATTATGAAGCTTTCTAAAATTTCTTAAGTCTGAAGGAAAGAGTATCCTTCTCCTTCTGCCCCTTCCATTAAGTTCCAGCAGCTGAGGAACTCTACCTCAAAACTCCCAGAAGAAAATGTACTGTTACTGCTCTTCCACCAGCTGGCTGGAGGGGAAACAAATTTTGGAAAGAGAACCTCTAAGTAGTCTCAGCAAGTTAACACTTCATTTTCATCAGTTCACGCTTAGAAGTAAGAACAGATACAAACCTTGTGTGTTCTTGAAGGACATAATAGCCTGCCTGTAGGGATTCGGTGTATCTGGAGCATCAGTCAGATTAGCCAAGACCAGCAGAAGCAGCAGACTCTGGTTAGCTAGAGGGGAGCACTGCTCCAGCTGTGGTGTTGCTTTACTCCCCACCCCACCTAGCGTGAAGACTGTCCACAGGCCAGCTAGAGAGAAAAAAAAAAAAAAAAAAAAAAAAAATTATTATGTGTGTTCACGTTTTAATGGACAAAGCTCCTTTAGAGGAAAAGATAGCATCTGACACACAGGTAACAAGAAGAGGGAAAAACAATTCACCCCTGTACAATGAGATGAGAGGTCTGGCTACTTGATTTCTCAAAATGAAAATTTCAGTAACACAGGAGTGGGCACAGAGTGGTGAGAATTAAAAGATTACTGGAAATTCAAGAAAATTAAGTCATAGGAATATATGAAAAGGAAATTGGGAAAGGTGAAACAAAAGCGTATGTTGAAGGGAAGAACCTTAAACACAGCACAGATACCAGCTGAAGGATTCATGCAGCAATCCTGATAATGCTAACGTATTAAGAGAGGAAAAGGAGCTTGTATGTTGCCTTTTTAATAAAATGAACTTGATCCATCCTGCAGCATTTTTCTCATGTATTCTATTTTCAATATAGTTAGCATATTTTAGGCAAAACACAGTAAAAAAACCCTAATACTGCTTAAACTAGAACCTCCAGAGTGAGAGTCCTGTAGAGATCATCATCATTGCTCATTGTGGGTAGGCAACATAATAGTAAATAATAAACTTCTTGGGAAAAAAGACAGAATCAACAGCAATTGGCATTTAAATTTTAAAGTATTATTAAACTCAGCCTCCTATTTTTACATTCCTACAGAAAATGAAACAACTTCAAAAAGCACTCCAGTTGGAAGTACTTACACTGCTCTGAAATTCCTTTTTAAGAGATTGCATATAAGGTATGGAAGGTATGGAAGTACAAACTGTTAACAATAATTTGAAGTTAAAAATCTAGTTAAAAAAAATAGAAGTTTGAAATGACAAATCACTATTGATACTGTCAAAAAAACAGACTGATTGATTCCTCTTGGGCAAGCAAATTTTTGTTGTCTCACAACTGCCTCAAAAATACACATGCAACAAAGCACCAAAACTTCATTCATTTTAGACCCGCAAAGATTTATTAGGTACAAAATAATGTAAAATAGCTCATCATTCCACACCAACTCTCAGTTATTTGCTCATGAACTACAAGAAGAATGCATGTTAGCATATCCTCCCCTTTACCTAGGTGTATATGTACGTGGCACATATACAGCTCCAGTATTAAGGCATAAAGTTTAAAGCCACTATAAAGCACCTGAAGGCTGCTCATTAAAACTCTCATTATCATACCGTTTAAACTTTGATGTTTGAGCCTGAAATGCAGAGTCATTTTCATACTTAATCCTTACCGCATTAAAAAATTTAAGTCCAATACTACACTACTGCATTTGAAATTCCTGTTCCTAATTACAGCAGCATTGGTGAACCAAGTTGACCAACTATGTGCCCAAATACCGATTAAAGGAGACTGGAAGGGAGAAGGAGCAGCAGGGGTGGATTAGAAGACTCCCCTCAGCCATCTCCAGCAGATCCATAAAGACTTTTTCCTTGCCACCGCTCATGAGGCTGTATTACACTGGGGAAAAAAAGAAGAAAAGCACCAAAGCTGGAGCAGAGATGCTGCAGACTCAGCATTACCAAGGAAAAAGTCAGGGGAAAGGGTGAAACTTGCTCCCCTCATGGCTATGGTGACACATGACAACTTCAGTGTCACTGGGCCTCCACCTTTATCACATCTGGACTCCTGATACATTCCAAGGTGATATGAAGCAGCCCCACCCAATCACATTGGATTCTATTTGTCCCCAAGTGCCTGTTTATCAGTTAATGTTTTTGATTGTATCTTGAAATTTTATGGCAGACACTGAGTATTTCATCAAATTATTCATTTAATAGGTCAAAGTCTTGAAGTATACAGCATAAAAATAAGAAATAATCTTAACTTTAAGAAGACCCCAAAGTTCTTACTTCCTTTTTTTTATTAATGCCTAAATTAAAAATTAATTATAGCACACTTTCTTAAAGAAGACAGAAAAATTAAGAAAGTTTAGTTTTCAATATTCTGGTTTGCAAGATTCCAGGTGCAAAGAATAAAAAAACCCTGTAAGCTATCTGAATGCAAAACGTAAGTATAGTGTAATGAATTAAAAGAATTTAAAGTACTCTTAGCCCTACAAAATTTTAAGCCAGCCAAAGAGTGTTTTTCTTCAAACGTAATTATATAGCCAGATTTTGTAATAAACCAACGTTCCCTTCATCAACACAATTGCAAGGCAATTACTGCCATGTCAAGGGCAAGAGAACTAATGGCATTCAGTGTTAAGCAGCTTGAGGGAGTTCTTACAATAAAAAGCACTACAATTACAGCCTTCTTAGCAAAAATTTCATGTTACATTAATAATCCTTTATCACCGTGGTTTTGATCCACTGTCCTTAAATCACAACGAAGCCGGAAAAAAAATGCTGACCACAAAGTTAGCTTTTAAACTCACATGAGTTATCCAGATAGGTAACATGCAAAGAAATTATTTTTTAAAAAATGGAATAGCCATCTATTTATCATCATGTGTTAAATGAATTCAAATTGGGCACAATTCCTTTTTTAAAGTTTAGTGTGGTTCTCATTTTTAATTTTCCACCACCCCACCCTTCTGTGGCTGGCATCTGCCATTACTACACCTTTCCTCAATAGTTAGGAAAAGAGGGATGTGGGCAAAATACTGGCAAGTAAGTTGAATCTTCCACCAGGGAGAACGAGGTAATTATGTCCAAGAGAAATATGCACAGTGATATATGACTCAAGTAACCTCCTGAAGTTCTGCCTCTTGTTGGCAAGTGTATTCCTCCAGAAAAGCAATCCCATGCTAATGGGTTCATAATATTCCCTTCAATTCCAAAATGCAATGTCACATTAGGTGCTAAGTATTGGATGGTGCTCCCAACATGCTCAAGTTGAGACATTTGTAAGGAAAATATTGTTTCTAATCATTAACAGCAGATTAAAGTGCTAAATAGATAAACAGCTTGGGAGGACAGAGACAAGCAGCCAGTGTTTCTAACTGCACTCTGTATGTTCACAATATTTGAGACACCACTTTGCTATACCTGGTTTTACATTTATGTATATTTCAAAATTATTAAGCTATATTTAAGTTTTTTAGCAAGCAAAAAAAAAAAATATGCTGTACCCCCTTATAAGCTTTCCTCACTTTATTTTTTTTTTTCATATTTGAGGTTNNNNTTCATATCTGAAGTTACAGTTAACAGAAAACATATGAAGAATATACAGTGATACAGAAAAAGTAGCCAGAATCACATTTCAGATTCTGCGTCTTTGGAACATCACAGAAAAAAAAAACAGAATAAAAGGAAGAAAATCCCTTGTTTAAAATTCTTGTTTAAGCCAACAGGATAGCCATAGGTAGCTGTAATTGTACTAGTGCTGCCTGGCATCATTAAAAGCATGGAATGAAATTAGCCTAGACACTTTAACATACGATGCCTGGATTTCTTTCATATTTAAATTTCACTTTAAATTTCACTTTAAATTTCATTTACTCCTATTCTCTTGTCATTTTAGTATATATCCCAAGGGAAATGCAAATTACAGAAGTTTTCTTAAAGCTTTCTGGATCTCTGGGCAGCGGCAAAGATGGGCTACAATTCTCAAAACTAAACCACTGAACTGTGAAACTGATGAAGGGGGCAGATTGCCTGCAATAGCATCATGACCCAAAGTGCTTTGGAAGCTATAAACTCTGAAAAAGCTCTACATTACCAAATACTGCCTTTTGGGTGCTAATTGTAAGTGATGGAGTTAATAATTCATAAGCCTAAAACAGTATCTTCAACTGTGTATGTATGTGGAACACCTAATTCTATCCACAGAATCTACTGTTTTCTGCAAAATACCTGTAATCTACTTTTAATTGCAATTCTTTAATATAACTTTATTTCTTGACTCAATTCTACATGGAACCGCATTCTTAGAATTTCTGTTAATTACCGAAATATTAAAATTTTGCCAATTATTTCTGGCAAATACACAGATACTGTGAGAAGGAACAAATTGCTGTTACTTTTAAAACAAAATGGGCAGATCCATTTTTTCCTCCTCTTCCACAAAACTATCCATCACAATTTCTTTTTTTCCCTATTCATACAATTCTACGTAAGGCACAGCAAGAAAAGCAGGTCTTGCTTAAGAGCAAGGTATGGTTTTTTGCAATAGAGAATCTGAGGTCTTCTGCAAGACGGCTAGAAACACTGCTCATAACCATGAAAACAAACCCAGGATTTTAATCTAGTCTGACAGTCTGTGGAACAACACTTGATGGCAAAATGAAGTTATGACACATTCATCAAAACATAACTTTCTTTCACCAGACTGTTATTTAACATAAACACAATTCTGCAAAAATCTCAGCCTAATGCTCTGGTCTCCATTACACAACAAGGAGATACAAATAAGGTTCATGTTTGTACTTACTTAGAGAAAAGTTTAAATGCACTTATTTATAGTTTCATGTGACAAAGCAAAATTTTAAGAGCTGGATTTTAAAGACATTTTAAAACCGAAAGATAGGTAGGAGTGCAGAGGGTACTTTAAAAATTTACTCTTTATAAAGCATTGAAATTTATAGCCAACTGAACTTCTAGCACTGCATACTATTATTTCAAGTTAGTATATCAACAAACTGTGAGCTATAATTGACTTGTGAGCTTTCTTAGGATATTTATTAAACTAGTTGTAATTCTTCCACAAAACACGTCTTACTTTCCAACCTTCAGTGTAAAGGCTTAGAAGATAAACCCATTGAGCTCTCTCCTGGGAAAAAGCATTAAATTAATGCAGAGGAAATTGGTGTTACTTATTTCAAAGCAGCTTTCTGGGAAGAGGAGTTTTTTTTTTTTTTAATTTAATAGCAGTTGCAAAATGCCATCATATTAATAATTGGACTCCATCAAGTTTTCCTTTGAATGGCCTACCCTTCATTAAGTTTAAACATAGCCATAAAATCTCAGTTAATGCTAGCATAGCCTTTTTGAGTATGCTTATTTCTCTCCTCACTGGGCCTTGGTAACAGAACAGATCCTTTCCTCGTTCCCCCCTACACACAACCCAAGTCCTATCATACCTCATTAGCATCCTGCCAATGAGTTTTACTGCTTTCAAAACTATTTTGCAGAGTGAACCAGACCGAGGTGCAGCCCTGGGCTGCTTTTGACACTGAAAAGGAAGTAATAAGGGTTTTGGTAGACATGAAGATCTTCAAAAGATCTTCTTAATCTCTTCCTGTCATTCTAACATTTCCAAAATGACAGTCCTGCTCCCTTGTTGCAAAAATGGAAAGAACACAAGTAGAAGAGGCTGGAGAAGTAGGTAAAAAAAGTTAAATATCAGAAAGAAAACCCAACCACAAAAAACCCACCAAACAGAACATATCTTATGTTTCAGTATTCTGTTCAAATCCAAGTCCTAGCTCCACACCTTGCTTTCCTATTTATGAAACTTTCAGTGTCCAGAAGTGTTCAATGCTGCAACATCTAAGACAGCAGTAAATATAGATTATGAAGAACTAAAGCAAAAGTGATTTTCATTGCATCTAATTGATACCATCAGTACTCCTCCACCAAAAGCAGTGAATAACATATTATTCAAAAACATTACGATTACTATTTCGTTCTTACTACATTCAAGCAGCAGCTTTGGGAGCTTGAGGGTTGGGATTTTTTTATTTAATGCTTATTATGTGTGTCACGTTTCTTAAGTCAATTCAATGGTTCTCACATTGTGGTCTGATGAACACTTTCTGGTGGCCCATGGAGAGCTGGCAGTTCATGTTGTGCTGGCTCTTGTCCTTGTTTCCAGCTGCTACATTGTGTTAGAAGAAAGCTAAAAATACATAAATACTTTCCTACGATTACTTTTCCATGTAAGCAATTTCTCAAGTTGCCACGGGGATGTTATGTGATAATGAATGGGAGAGGAAAAAGCGGTCCATGGAATCGTAAGCAGGAGAGGCTGGATCAGTGAGGCAACTGCTATAGCAAGATGCAGTTCATATAAATGTCTCAGGTCAAAGTCATTTTACACTTGTTAAGGATGTCCTTAACATCTCAGATCTTTATTTAAGCAACTCAGAATTGCTAATTGTGAGGTGCACCAGGTATACTTGCATAAAAGACTATAAAACCAACAGCTACATTAATTTTAGGGAAGTCCCACTGAAAGTTTTTGGAAGATGCATTACAGCAAGAAACTAGCAAAGCTGAAGTAAAGGAAACATGGAATAATTTTTATGTGGTTAATGAACTTGCGTGTTAAGTACTCCATCCTCAAGCAACATTAAACTCATAAGGAGCCTAAACACACTGATGCATACACAATCTACAACCTCTGACTGAGAAAGTGGATCTGATTACAGTGTAGATTTTTTAGGTATGGAAATTATGAAACTCAGAAGCATAAAAATGGCTGTCCTAAATATTGCAGTAATTTTTTGTTTGCAGCAACTTTTTTATTGCAGTAACTTTTTCAGCTGACACAAGTTCTTATAAATGATAGATTTTTGCAGCATTACATCTGACATGGTAATACAAATGACAGAAGTAACAATTTTTAAATTTTCACCAATATTTTTCATGCTCTCTGTTGTCTGGCATTAGACTGACAGAATTAACCCAAGCTAGCTTGAGACATAGAAGGAAAACAGTTTTAAAAAAACCTATAAATGAATAGTTTCTGGGTGACACACAGCCTAGCAAAATAAATTCACATTTTAAATACCAGTAGGCTAGCTGGTTTCTAAGTCATCAGCAAGCTGCAGCAAGAATTCACACACGGGAGATCCTAAATTTAAAAGCTTGTGTGCAGTGCTGTAAGCATTTTGAGACAACATGTACCAGTCCAGCTTGACTTTACTTACTGTTTGGAATATAGGAATGATAAAGGATGTATAAATCAGGGTAAATGCAGGATCAGTTGAAACAGCGTATCTGAGCTTAAAACTGTATCATGCTACCACTTAGTCCTTGGTGCAAAGTGCTATGCAAGGTCAAAGTCACATGTCTCAACAATTTACACAGTGGATTGCCATGGGCTTTATGTCAGGTGCTTTATTATTACACTTTATTTTCAGCATTTAATTCCTAAATACTACAAAACGTGACTGCAATGTTATAGAAAGATTAACAGCATGTTTTAGAAGACTTCCTTAAACATTTTAAAAAAAACGTAGAAGACATGTTTTAAAAACAAGTTATTTTCTTCCCATCAAATCAGTGCAACAGAACCTCTAAGACTCATTGAAATATATGACTGAGTAAGACTTGTTTGAGGTTTTTCACACCTAATAATACTATTCTAAAGGAGACAAGTACTTCATCCTACTTGCCAAGAACAGCAGAAGGTAATCACTTATGTGAACCCAAGCCCTGCAACACAAATTCTGCTGCTTGCCCCACTCCTGGTAACAGTCTCTCCATGGATAGCACAGAGCATCTGTGTGTGTATCTGTATTTTTAAAACACACTCCAGGCACCTGATTGTTGCCTGTCCCCATTGCTTCTGGCAATGCAGCAGCAGCACAGGAAAGCTGCAGGGAACGGCTGAGCTATAGGAGCCACTGGAAAAAAGGCAGCCCAGCAAAACTCCAAATAAACCTCCGAAAGCCACAGCCCCGAGAAGCACCAAAGTGTCCGAGGAGGCCAGGGCTGTGATGTCATTAACACATTCTGGAAGCAGTTTTTCAGGAAATGAATCATGGAAGCAAGTGAAATGCAAAGACATATTAGGTAACTGTGTTCATCCCCTACCCATGCAACAGTGTTCCCTCCAGTACATTTTGTTATTCTATCCAGTCTAATTTTAAGGGACTAGTAATGGAGCTTGAACCACATCCTTTGGGAAGAGTGTTCCATAATCTAATAAACCTCAATGTTAAGATTTTTTTTCCTAATATTCAGCCTAAGCATTACTTTGTTCATCTACTTATTCCTATAAGTGGTTCTATGTAATAACATAAAACATTTCTTCCCCACTTCAGTGTTTACAGCCTTTAAATAAAAAGGCACAGTCATGTCTCCTTTGTTGCCTAGCCAAATTATATACACAGATTTTTCTTTCCTTTCTTTGAAAGTGTTTTCCACTTTGCTTCCTGCGATTAATCCCAGCTCCAACACTCTGCACAACCCTTCAAACATAGCTGCACTGAAGAAAGATTACAAATACTAAACTGCAGAAATTTAATATAACAAGCATATTCCTCAATTCACTGCAAAAATAGCATTTTTTTCATTGGAAACTATTTATCCTCTTTTTTTATCACTAGATCTCAGGAGTTCTTACTGTGACATCTGAAACGATACAGGCTTTTTTCAGGGCAGGAGTCCCATCTATGCCATTAGATTGCCAAGCTTTTTTTGTTTTGAACTTCAAAATAAGAAGACCACCTTCTCCCAAGAGCTTGAAGATCAGTTGCAGACCTCCATTCCCATCAAAGCTTTTGACACCACAGCTCTATCAGAAATGTATAAAGACACCCCCAAAAAATTACTTCATCTGAAAAACTACAGAAACATTTATAAACAAAGTCAACACCTTTAAACTGTCTCACTGAAGTTATACATTTACAACATTTCCACGTGGGGCCTGCCTCCCTTACTTGCATACAGATGCTGATGAACGGGATAGCTTTGTTAGCTGGAAACCTCTGAAGACGTGTGTGATATCTGTAACATGAACATGAGCAGTAGACCTAACCTGGTGACAGACACCTTTAAGAATTAAGTAAAGCAAATTACATCCCACATTCCTGAAGCAAAAGGCTATAAAGTTGCCAAATAAAGCTAGAAATAATTCTAATAAACCATTAATTCACTTCAAGAAATATGTTCAGAAAAACTATAGAAAGGGAACATCATAAACAAGGAAGGAAATCTTCACATTTTTATTAGCTCCACTCCTGGCCCATTGCCGGAAACACCTATTTCAATTCCTTTGGACACAAGCAATACAATTTCTGAGATGGAACAATATTTCTGCTGTGCATTTGAAGACTGTCCAGTATAACTGAAGCTGCAAATGTGACCACAGTATAAAAAGAAAGGGTTTATGGTATTCTCTAAGAACACAATACCACAGTATTGTGACTATTCGAAACCTGGGAAACTAAGTGCAAGCTAGAAAAGAAGAGGGTGAGAGACAGGAAAACACATGAGAAATGTGGGAAAAACTGCAAATCCAACCAGTGTTGGATTCAATTTTACAACAACTGTCTGACTCAATCAGCTATCAGCCTTGGAACAGCAAACCTCAAGCCAACAACAAACTAGCATAGTGAGACAATAAAGAGGAGTTGTTGGGTTTTGGGGACTTTTTGGAGGATTTTTTGGGTTGGCGGTTTTATGGTGGGTTT
>VYZV01030920.1:62629-73331 GCA_013401275.1 Pandion haliaetus | reverse complement strand
GTGTTGTGTCGGTTTTTTGGTGGTTTTTTTTTTGTGGTGGGGGGGGGGGGGCAGGAGTGGTGGTGGTGGTTTTTTAGTCTTCTTTTTTGTTGGGTTTTTTTTTGTTTGTTTCCAGCGAAGGGGTTAAATAGAAAACTCCTCTGGCTTTTGCCCAGGGCACTGTCCTGGTATTTTATTGTTGTGATAAGAATGGGAGGGAGCACGGCAAATGTGTATAATCCCACCGACAGCAGGATTTTCAGTAACATTTTTTGTCAACATAATCAGACAAAATTGGGGACAGAAACAAATATGGAAACCTGTTCAAAAAATATCTTGGCAAAGTGAGAGCAACGTTTATTTGCAGCACTGATTTTGACAAAAAAAAAAATTATCAACCTAGTCCACTGAAGAAAAACACTACCAAGACCAAACTGATGGCTCAAAGAAACCAGATGAAGAGGATGGAAAAGACAGAGAAGTTTTAGAAGTTCAGTAGAAAGGAAGAAATAATTTTTTGGAGCATAAGCTCACAGGATGATGCAGGCTGGAAGGGACCTCAGGAGGTCTTTGGCCCAACCTCCTGCTCCAAGCAGGGGCAGCTATGGGGTCACACCAGGTTGCTCAGGGTTTGTCCTGGTTTCAGCAGGCTTCATCCAGCTGAGTCTTGGAAACTTCCAAGCATAGAGGTAGCACAACCTCCCCAGGCAGCCTGCTCCACTGCTCGACCATCCTCATGGTCCTCATGCATAAATATTTCCATAGAATTCCAGAATGTCTTATTTTCTTTTCAAACTAAGTCTTTATTTATAAAGAAGGAAAAAAAAATCCCCTTCCAATCCTACATGTTTAAAACTGGATTAAGGAAGAAGGAAGACAAGCAACAAAAAGTTTTCACAAGTACAAAATAAATTTTTCAAGAAAAATGAGATGTAGTGACACTGATACCTGATCTTGTAATTTCACATTCATTCCTCCCTCCACCCTCAACAGATTTAAAGTCAGGTGCACAGGATTGTGGAGGAAATGATTTTAAGCTGCATACATGCTCAAAGAGGAGGTATTTTGAATGAATTAAAGAACACATTTAAACTTAGTGCTGGCATACACAACCATTTAAAACAAATTAAATACTAGCTTTACTTACCAATATCAAAGTTACTTTTACTAATACAAAACCAGCAAGTCAGACGCTTGTCAGCTGTACTTGCCAGTCATTCTTTCTTTTGCCATGAAGTCACTAGGTACTTCCCAGCAATCTGAGCTACACCTACCTCTGCACAAGGCATTGTAATATGCATATAGGGAAAGAATGCAATTCTTTTCAGTGTTTATAATAGAGAATAGAAGGGAAAATATAAACCTGAAAGAAAAGCATGGAGAACAAAACGAATGAAGGTAATTATGTTTAGTATACTATGTAATAGTTAAGAATGATTAAGGAATGTATAGTGTAATCTATCAAGGTGAATATATGATACTGGGCTAGCTATAAACAGCTTGAATATTTTGACAAAGACAGTAGTCAGAGTAATGCGTGATTCTTCTTGGAAAATAATCCAACACAATCACGCTCAAGCTAACCCAGACAATAATGCCTACGCAGCCATGTCAATGGTGGGCAGAGACATGACTTAGTAGGAGAAGTGATCAGTGTTGCAAGTCTGGAGATGGCGTAATGGTAAGACAGTATTCTGAATTTAACAAAACTCTGGGAAATTAAAAGTGAGAAGTCTTTGAAGGGTCAGGTGTCCAAAGGTGCTCCATATACCACATGCAGACATTTCCAGGAGAAACTATCTCCCAATTCTGCACTGCAGAAGACGTTTTAGATCTTCAAGTAATGATCTTGGTAGAACATAGTGTATGAACCATAAGAACAACTGGAGCTGCTGACTGCCAAACATTTCTGGAAGTCTGACTGCTACTTACTGGAGAGTTGCAGCCAAAAGTTTTTAAATAGCTCCTAGCATACTGCAGAATACTCTCTGGATTTATCCTGATAACCTTGTCCTCAAATTAATTTTGGTTTACTGTGCACTCAAAGAATTGCAAGTATTTGTTAAATTTATGCACACCTTGATTAACCTCCCTTTCAGAGAGAGGGAAGAGAAACCTTTTAAAGCCCACTTAACAGAACAGGGCTGCCAGCATGAATTCTTCTCCATAGCAAAAAGGCCAAATATAACTTTAATGTTTTTTTATGTAGATAGACACATTTGGGGTTTTATATATGTTTTTAATATAATCGTATCATTTATTTATATCAATTATAAAATATAATCTATTTATATAAATTATCAAATATATTCTATCAACTATAAATATACAAATAAGGTAGAATCATGAGGTACTCATCATTTATAAATACACATTTGTAAAGCATGCATTAAGTGCAAATTTTCTCCAAGTACAAGGGCTTCTCCTATGAGCAATTTGCTGGTATTCCATGCAAACAGGCTCTGCTGCACTTCAAACACAATGTAAGACCTAACTTAAGAATGTGGTGTTCAGTTACTGAAACAAGTGGTAATAAAAGTTTGTAACACTTTCTCATTTTTCTCCTACTGTAATGTCAACCTGTTCCAATCATGAACTGCAAGATACACAAGCAAAACCATTATTGACAGTTTCAGGCAACCGCAAAAATCATGGCTGTCCATGCTGTGCCTCAGTTCCCTCCTCTTACTTATCCAGATGATACCAAAACACTTACTCACAGGAATCCCTATTTTGTATGCCTTAGATGACCCTACCATAAATGCACTCAAATTTTCCTTTTTACCACCCATCTTTATTACTTGGATTCCAGTATTATTTTTAAATAGTGCTAATCAGGGCACCTATATTAACTAATGCTTTTGAAGCAGTACCCTCAGAAGAACTTCATCCCTACATCGAGGGGGAAGGGGAAAGAAGAAATTCCAACTGCCATTGACAGAAGTGACTTGTAATGTTGCTAGACAGATCAAGGCATCCAAAAATTGACTTTTCCAGAGCAGTTAGAATTTTGTATCACTTCGCAAGTTTAACACACTGCTCCTGTTGACTTGTTGTGACTACAGGCACTCGATTCAAAATTAACCTGCTTCCGAAGTGAGACATGAGAACACGAGGCACATGAGCAAGTGGCTCCTGGGAAAGATTTCCCTCTAAAGTTATCTGTCTAATGTCCTAAAAAAAAACCCAACAGAACCACAAAGAGGCAAGGGACAACTGCTTCTGGACTCAGTTGCCTAAAACACAAGAAAATTTTCATCTTTCTGTTCCTTTATTTGTTGAACAGCTCAGTTTCCATGGCAAGTATCACAAGACATATCCCTTGTTGGAGGGCTTCAGAGCTCATTTGTGCCACCACTCGAGGGGTCAAATCCAGATTTATGTTCAAGCCCAGTATTTCGTAAACCAAGGGTCAGCTTTACCATGGCAAAACTCAGCATCTCTCTATCTGTGTTTAACAAGGCAAGAACTAAGCAATTGCAATAGAGCAGGATGAGGCAAGGGGTGAATTCACTGCCTGAATCACAACCGGATTGATTAGCAGACCTGCTGGACGTGGCTCTGCAAGGATGCACCTCTCTTCCTGGTCCCAGTTTTCATTATTACCTCCATCCTATCACTGAATTACATCTTGACAGCTAAACCTCAGCATCTTCCCCAGCCTCTTCATGCTCTTCCTTCTACTGAAATAAATGCCTGCTTGCTCCTTTCCCCAGCCTGCTGCACATATGCCAGATAAAGATCCCAACCTCCTGTTTGTTGCCCCAAACAAAACTAAGCAGGAATAGCTAGCAGAGCAAAGTCAGCACAGATACGCTGTTTCCCTGCTAGGCCTACGTTTCACTCCTTCAAACTTGTGAAACATCGGAGCACTAGTACCTGCAGCAGTTCCAACCAGCTTCTCTACCAGAGCCTTCAGGAGAACATTTAAAAGCAACTAAATAAAACTCCAAATGTAAGTGCAGTTGAAAAACTCAGTGCTACACAGTTTGGGAGTGCTCTGGCTGCCACCCTTATTTCTGAGAAGATTTGCTCATGCTCCTTAGACCCCACCACCTCTCCCTGATGCACACATGCAATGGGCATGTTTTTTAATCCACCCCAGCCTGTCTCTATTTTTGCTCTAAGCGGTAATATTTTGTAATGCAGTGAGGTAACTTCCTCCTCTACACTACCTGCTGTACCAACGAAGAGAAGGTCCCCGAGTGTTAATTCTCTTCCTTGAAACCTGGTCCACCAGCAACTGGATGAAGCAACTGCAGGGAAAGTCCCTCTCCACATCCTGGAACAGGCTCACAGACTTCACAACGGGTGCCACATCCCAAAGCCTCACTGGCATGACACTCTATGGACACACTTCATGAAAACTCAGCATTCAGACAACTTTGCTGCCAGTTTTTCAACAAGTTTCTGCTCAACGTATGCAAACAGCAAGTTTCAGACCCTTGTAACTTGGCCAGATTTAGTAAACTTTAAGAAGGATTGCAAATGGCACATCTTTGTTCACTGTTTCACTACCCTAAGCCCCCCTTCCCAAATCTCAAGAGCCTGTTCCAAGGCATGATGGCTCTAAAAACCCTTAATAAAACAGATGTAAGAATTCAGCATTGGTTAAGTAACATTTTTCCTTAACCTCATTCTCAGAAACAGAACTGTTTTCAATTAAAGCAGAACCACAAAAAAAAAAAAAAAAAACAAAAAAAACAAAAAAAACCACCTAAGGAAGATACACAGGATGAAAAGTTTCATCACAAACTGAAGTTTGAAAAAAATTATGACCAATTGAAAATTGGATTTCACTACAGAAAGCGCTATATAAGCTTATCGACAGGCATCAATACCAGCTCCAGCCACATGAACATTATTAAAATGGTACTTTTCATGTAAAGCATTGAGAAAAAATAGCAGGCCCAAAGCATGAAGTCCTGTCCCTAGAACAAGCATACCCCAGGCACACCAGGGCAAAATTTTTCATTATCTTGACTAGCAGAAAATGCCTCCTCAGCTGAAAGAATCCGGTCTCCCTGCTCACTCTTCAGAGCAGAATGTAAATTACTGCCAATGTTGATGAGCTGTTTTATGTTAGCACCTGCCCTTTGGCTTCGGTCTCTGAACTGAAATCAGCTCCAGCGGCATCAGATAGTAACAAGTTTTTGTCACCAGACACCACAGTTGGATTCAAACCAATAAAATGGAGCTGCAATACATGATATCCTATTTGAAGTTCCCTTACGCATCTAAGACCTATTAAGTTGCTTGTCTTTTGGGTAGATGGCCAGCGTGGAGGGAACGGTGTTGGAAAAGGTTCTGGTGTATCAAATTTGCTGACTACAAAAATACAACACTATGGGGAGAGAAAAAGGCTGACTAAGTATTACTAACTCTGCCTGTATATACACACTTTATTATAAAGAGATTTTTTCCAACAAAAATTGATAGTTAACATTGAAATTATATAGAAACATGTGCTAACACTCATCAACTTTACTATTAAAGACTAAAATTACATATAATGTATTAAGAAAGTTTTGGTTCCAAATAGTGATTTGCCAGTTGTTATTAACCTACCTTATGGCATGAATTACATAAAGATTTGCATTTATCCCAACATGAGAAGTTACATTTAGAGGCACTTTATTTTGTCGCTAGCATGTATGTTCAGTTCCCAAAAGTTTCATCTTCAGTACCCAAAAATGCTTTACCACAGGGCAAGGGATTCCTTTAGGCTTTTCCTGTTCATAAGGATTTTGCAATAGTGCCAAGCCATAAAGAATAAAGCGTTTGCTCTCTGGGAAGACAGTTAGGAAATACTGAGAACTACCTATGACTGCCTTCTCTGCTATCATCCACCATAGGTCTAAGCCCATGATTGAGAAAGAGAAGTTAATGCAGCTTCTTAATAAATCCTACAATGTAATTCTCATTCTGCACAAGAATAACCCAAGTGTTAAAAATGCCAATTTGACCAGCAGGACTGCCCTCAAGAGTGACAGCCGGCACAACTGCCTCCAGGGCTACTACACTCACTTTTGAAAAGTCTCTCAGATTTTCATGGAGCAAACTTCTGCTGAAAGTATTTGGCAAGCCTCAGCTAGCCAAGCAAGCCCTACGTTGTATACAACCTTTGTAGGCCTTCAGCATCAGCAGCTGCCACTTGTGCAGAGTAATCCATTTTACGCTACCTGCTTTTGAGGAGTTAATTGGAATATTGTAATATTTTTTGTGAAAATATTTCTGCTATCCCCATCACTGACTCCATACTTGCACAACCATTACTCAGCTAACTTTAGGCAAAAACCACAAATGCTGCCAAGCTGTTTGGTACATACACTGTCTCGCAAGCCACAACACGAGACCTAACACAGCAGGACCCTGTGACCGACCCCTGCCCATGGCTGGCACCGGCAAGGCTGGCCCACGGCTCTGAGCTGCCTCGGAGCCTGGGCACGACAGCATCCCGTCTGCCCGGACACCCAGCCAAGCTCCCCTTCCCACTCTTCTCCTGCTCAGCTGCTCTCTTACGCTCCCATCGTCACCCTTATTGAGGTTGGTTGATGATTCCATCACTTTTAACACACAATTTCAGGCTCCATGAACTTAAATACTCGTATACTAAAATACTCAATGGTATTTTTATCCATCAAAATTACAGTTGATCTGATAGTTTCACACTAATTACCCTATTATGGGGGTTCTTCGGGAATACCGACAACACGCTTCCTCAGAAGGGAAAACAGGGTATCAATTGCCTACGTCCTAAACTCCACTTAGCAAAACAAAGAATTACAATTAGCAAGACCAGACAAAGAAAGACACCTATATGCTATATTTACATTTTATAAAATCATCTGAAATTGTTAGTTAAGTGTGAATCTTACACTAGTTATCATATGCAAACAGCATGTTTTATTAACCTTGAAGCAAGGCCTAGCTACTAAATCATGAGGATAAAGATCAGGACACTGGAATTTTATTCCTAGTTGTAATGTCAACTCATTGTATAATTTTAGTCAACCTGCAAGCGTGTTATTTCCTCTATTTCCCCTGTCTGTAAAAATGAGAATTTTCTACTTAATAAAGGCATTTACCTCTCGATGCCCTTGGCCTGAACGCACACTGTTTGGTCTGCTTAAGACACTGGACAATATCCATTTATCAACTCCCCCAAGATCCCAGCTCAGCAAGGTACTTGAGCACAAGAACAATTTCACTGGTTTTACCAAAGCTACTCTCATAATTACAGTTTCCCATGGAGGTAGGGAATGAAATAATACTTCTGGAAACAATCCCTAGCTTTGTAAACAAGTCTTGAATCTGGACCAAAGAACTATTATCAACAAGTAGTAAACTACCCAGCTTCCCAATTACTGCTTTGGGAAATAAAAACAATGCGGGACTGGTGCAAGTCAGGGACAGGACTGATGGCTGCAGCAAGAAATCACGAGCTAATTTCCCAAACGCCTAAGAGATCTCTGACTCATTGAAGAGAGTCAGAATAGATTATATGTACATTGAACAGATTATATAGCAGTGTGTGTGTGTGTGTATGTACACGTGTATATATACCTATAATTACATAAATCTATATGTTTATACATGGTATCTATATAAAGACAGATCTTCTATTGATAGTCATTCTGAAAATGCCAATTGCTGAGAAAAGCAGTTCCATAAATATAAGCTACTGAGGCTCAATTCAGACATCAGCAGTAAGTTACATGGATAAACCTGAAGCCAAAACTAAAATTATGCAAGCCAAAACATTTTTTTCTAACTATATTTTTATATTATCTACATTCTACATAGCTACATTTATTTTAATATATTTACATGTATTTTGATCTTTATATAACATCTTTATAGAGTTACATAACATATCATTCCAATGTGAAACTTACACCTATTTTTATTTTCACTAGGTATTTTGATATGTCCCAGCTATATATATTTGTATATATACACACATTAAATATAAATAGTATACAAGGTCATATATATATTTTATATTAAAAATTATTTATCTTTTTAATTTTTAAATACAGTTACTATATTTCATTTATATTATATAGTTTTCCTATTACATGAATACATACACACATAAAACTAGTGGGTATCAAACACCCGTCAACTGCTGGGGTGCCTAAAAACATCTCCTATTCTTCACAGAATTAATTTGACCCAGATTTTCCTTCAGCTGAGAATAAACTCTGCTGAAATCTCCCATAATTCTACTTCCCCTTCTATTTCAGACAAAGGAAAATCTTTGCTCAAGGTCTTGATCTGATTTTCTTCCTAAAAACCAAAACCCTCACCAACCTCCACATAGGTATTTCCACAAGCATTCTTAATTGAAGTCCATTAATTATAAAATGTTCAGAGGATTCTTCCAGTTTCCAAGTATCTTATCAAAGTGGAATTAATTTTGCTAGTTAGCAAGTTCAGCGCTGACATTGCATTTACCCAAGAGATTAAGAAACAGGTAAGAAAACAGACTCAGCTTACGAATTGCTTGTAGACAGCAGTAAGACAATATAACGCCACTGCATTAAGGGCTCAGAGAGGATGTATACCAGATATTAGGGGCCCTGAACAGAACAAAAAAGCACCGTGACAACTGCAAAGGAAGGAGACTATTAAAAGTAAAAAGATTAAGTCCTTTCCAAATCAGGAAAGAAAAAGGTACACAAGCTTTGGCAAGTTCAATGCTAAACCATATCAAGTCAAGCCAAAAATAACTTAGCAACAGCTTGCTAAACGTATAAAAATTAACAGTAAAAGCTTTTTCAAACAATCTGAAGTAGACAGCTCCTCAGAGAGGCCAAAAAGCAATGGAGGTGTTAAGGGAGCACTCCCAGAAGTCCAGGCTCTGGCCTTAGATGAGCTAAATGAAGTAGGTTGGGTGCATTTTCCAACACACTCTGGATACACCATCAGCAGGTCTGATGCAAGATCAGTGGAAGGACCAGTTGCTGTGGTGTCTCTGCTCAGCCTTTTCAGCAACAGGTCTTCTTCAATCAGATTAAGGCTCAACAGGAGGCTGCCTTTGGAGAAATAGTCTTCAAATGAAGGGTCAGGAGAAAATTTAGGAAGAAATTCAGAATAGGCATAAACCATCAAGACCAGAGTGCTCACCTGGTAGTACTAAAGTAACTCTACTAAAAACCCTCAAACAGAATGAGTCTGTTAACAGAGAAGCATAAGCTGGTAACTGCAACATCGATCTGTGAAGAGCCTCTTTGTATGCAGGA
The DNA here is from genome assembly GCA_013401275.1 of Pandion haliaetus. Classification (NCBI taxonomy): domain Eukaryota; kingdom Metazoa; phylum Chordata; class Aves; order Accipitriformes; family Pandionidae; genus Pandion; species Pandion haliaetus. The sequence continues at coordinate 64,104 of VYZV01030920.1, read as the reverse complement.
CACAACATCTCTGTACCGTCACTGTAGGTGATGTATAAGCAGAGCAGTGACTACAAGCAGGAGACACATGGATAAATTATGATTTTTGGAAAAGATTCAAATCAGGTTCTTAGGTAAGTCATACCTATTAAAAAAGTTGCACTGACCCTTCCCATTTGCTTAACATTTTTCCATACGTTTATCTTGCTGACCTTTCAAAACTTTTTGAAGGAGTCAACAAACAGGAATAAGAGCCATCCAGGTGATGCAGAGCTCATGTCAACATATAGCCTCCACCGAAATCAGCAGACCCCTCCCTTTGCACATTTCTTCCCACTTTCTGTACCCTTCTAAAAAAAAAAAAAAAACCAAACAAAAACAACAAAAAAAACCCCACCAGTATTTGTGTGGCCACACAGGAAAATTAATTTCTTTAGCCAAGCTGAGGGGAAGGACAATTTTCAGCTAGCTCAATTCTCTGCGACAACTCACTATGTGGCCACACAAATGCAAATATAAGCAAAAATGGAGAGGCAGAAGCACACAGGCAAAAGCAGTAGCATGCGGTCTGTGCTTCTTTCAACAGCAGCTCATACATCTGTTGGATTGAACATGAATGTGGAATTGCACCCACTACAACTGGATTTCTAGGAGATTTGTCTCTTTCAAAAAGAAAACTTCTGAAAGAGTAAGAAAAGCATTCGTAAGATTTAACAGGGACTAAATAAAGGAATAAATGGTCAGTTTGCATAATGAAGGAAGATTAGCTGTAGATTACCATACAGCTAACTGGGGTACCAACACCTCTGATTTTCCACATATAACTTGGAAACCAACAAAGCACTCAGGGATTAAAATCTGAAGATACAAGAATCTAATGCAGATCATCAAATCTAAAGTGGCCAAGAGTCACAGAATAATCTCCTGATGGAATGCCAGCTAACTACTACGGTGATAAATGCAAGGTAGGACATACATACACATAGCAGGGTAAGAAATCCAAGCTACGTGTCACAGAAAATTCTAAATTAATTATTTCCATTCAAGAAAGTGTCGTGGTTTCAGGTCAGCTCAGTTGGTAACAAAGCACCACGAAGCCGCTCACTCACCCCCCACCCCCTCCCCTGGCCACGGTGGGATGAGGAGAAAATCCAAGGGCAGGCTCGTGGGTCGAGACAAGGACTGGGAGGGATCACTCCCCACTTATGGTCACGGGCAAAAGACAGGCTCAACTTGGGGAAGAAACAAAATCCATTTCATTGACTACAAATCAAATCAAATCAAACACACAAGGGTATCGGGAAGGGAAACCGAACATCAGAACACCTCTCCCGACCCCTCCCACCTTCCCGGCTCAGCTCCATTCCCGGTTCTCTCTCCCTCCTCCCCCCGGCGGCGCAGGAGAACAGGGGATGGGGGTTGAATCAGCTCGCCACACATCGTCTCTGCTGCTCCTTTCCTCAGGGGGAAGATTCCTCACTCGTCCCCTGCTCCAC